>PVJA010008466.1:0-56638 GCA_004027025.1 Myocastor coypus
AAAAAAAATAATAAATTGAAGCATTTAATTGGTTGAACGAACCAAGGAGTATTGGTCAAATGCTGCCCAGGAGCCAGGATCTTTAAGCTGAGCAAACTGCATCTAGAGCCTCCATGAGGAAGCGCTCTATGGATGGAATCTCTGCTAGACCTTACAGCCTGTTGTAGTAGCATGTGTATATTGCAAGCACACATGGAGGATTCGCAGCGCTTCCACCAAGCAGCTTTCTTCAGTGAACAGAGCGCTGTGCGGCCTGGATTGCCCTTCGGACTCAAGACTCTCACTGTCTCAGCTCCCACAGTCCTGAGCTTCCTTCCTGGAGTTCCCCACAGCTGAAGACAGCACCCTTGTCCAAGGCCAACCTCTTGCATGTAGGAAACTTGCATCCAGGAATTAATCTGCCTAAGCTCTAAATGGCCAGCTCCCTTGCCTCAATCCAGGACAGTGGTGTAAGGCCAGGTCCCTGGGTTCCTGAGAGACCAGAGGACGCTCTTTGGCTGCATTCAGCACCTTTCTTTGTGCAGCTAGGCCTACTTTACCAGGTGTCCATGAAGAAGGCACTCCCCAGTATACTCCACACACTCAGAAAAACAGTTACATGTCCAAGAACAGGACCTCAGCCGCCGTAGCTACTCATGTCTTTTCTCCTTTATCAGAGCAGCAACAACAAAGAGGAAGCTCTTCCTTGGTCACCCTGAAAAGGGTTTCTCCATCGCATCCTTCCATTCAAGTTCTCTTCCTCTAAGGTATGAAAAGCAAGTGGAATTCTTTCCCCGTAAAGTAGCCTCTCAGGAATTAGAAATTGGCCATCGCATTTGCTGTGCTCTCCAAGCTGATCAGCCATTCTGACGCTGAACATCTGCATCTCCTTGCTTGCTTTTACAAATTCTCCCCACCCCATTTGAAACGTGTCAATTACAAAAAAAAGCAAATATATGTCACATTTTTCTAACACCCTTCCCTCCTATCACACTCCACAGCACCGCCATCATTACACAAAACTAAGGCCACCTGGGCTGTGACACACCTATAGCTCCCCTTCGAGGTTGATTATTTCTTTAGAAACTTCTTTTCCTTTGGGAAATGACACGCACATGCAGGCCACTCCCCAGCCTGTGTACAACCACTGAGGACTCTTTTCATCAAAGACATTTTCCCTTTTATTCCAAACTACAATTTGTGACAAAAAAGAAATCTAGCTCTTATGTCCCATGGGGGTAATAGCCAAAAATGTCACTAATAGCAAAGTCAGCCTCTATTGGCTAGTATCTGACTTTGGACAAGTTGCAGACATAATGGATATTTCTCTGTTAGGTGGATGAGAACACATTATAAAGCAGGCTGATGTCTTTAAGAAGGGGAAAGAAAATCTCATATTAATGGACAACACATGTGTTACTATGACTACAGTTTTTAAAAGATTATGAGAAAGCCAAACGTCTTCTATTATTCATAAAGAAAAGATAATGTTTTGCCATCACCAAATGATATGCTCTGCATTGAGATGTGCTCTCTTTTATCTAGAAACGTGGAAGGAAACAGCAGCTCGATGTGTTTTGTCAGCGTCGTTAGCTCCTCCGGAGAGAATATAGGAACACTGTTGACGACGGTGCATCCATAATGCTGCAGACAATTTCTAAAGAGCTAATCTTCTCAGTGCTGTGCAGTGCAGCTTATAGAGCCATGCTGCACATCGGCATGGCAGTAATGTGATAATGAGCTCCAAGTGTCCTGCTTCAGCTGAGACAATAGGCTTCGAGAGGCACCCGTCTCAGAGTAGATTTACACAATGCAAGCAGAAGGGCTTTTCATAAAGATCTCAAGTTCCAAATGAGAACGATGGGGGAAATACTTTAGCAGTTGAACCGTCTGTCTGGTAAGTGCAGGGTCCAGATTTCTACCACCTGCCATGCCAGACCCAGAACCTTGGGCATGCCATGCAAGCCCTGAAACCTGGTGTGGTGATGCAAGCCTGCAATCCTAGCACTGGGGAGGCTGAGACAGGAGGATCACTATGAGTCTGAGCTGCATAGTGAGGTCCTGTACCAAATACATTCCAAAAAATCAAAGTAAGTATGGGCAGTGGGTGACAGGGAAGGGGCTTTCAGAATGAGGAAGGCTGCTTTTGAAGGGTGCATCCTTGGGATGAAAGAATGAGAATGTGAACTCATCAGAGAGGTGGCAGTGCTTAGAGTCATTTGGGGCTGATACGGTGTGGAAGACAGAAAGGACAGGGGCTGAACTGATGTTAGGGGCCAAAGCTGGGCAGAGCATGGTACTGAATAAATAGATAGACTCCATGGCCATCTATGCACCAACCTTGTTCCAGCCTCTGTAAGAACAGGGATGACACACAAAGGCTCAGCATTGTCTATCAGTAGTTCAGAGGTACTCAGTCATATTACAAAGTCACCCCTACAGAGTCTGGAAAACTCTAGAAACACTATGCTGATGTACCCTGTTGAGTGTAGCTAACTGGTTAGTGATGGGATGGGCAGATGGTATCTCTAAACCAAAAGCAACACAGTTTGATTAGCCTATTTAAAAGTTTAAAATTGAGAGACTTCTCATAAATTTCAGACTTTTCTTGGAAAATCAGAAGAGCTGGCTGTATTAAGATGTTACTCTAAGAAGCAACAATTTTCTGGGACACGGTAGCAGTTGTTCCCTTGGAGTTACCCAGTGTCACCAGAACCCAGTGTACCTTGGCTCTGACTTCATTATATGTGCATTTAAGTCTAGAACCTTCTGGTAACTTCTTTTTTTAATTTAATTTTGAACAGTAAAAAAAAATGGTAGAACAAAAATCTGAAACAAAGATGGAAACAGGGTAACATGCAACAATGCATATGTTACAGATTTTCAAAACAAGAACAGCTGATTAACAATTGTATATATTATCTATTTTTATTGTTAAATCTGTTGCTCAAATTTATAGATATAGTTATGTAAGATTGGACATATGATTTAATATTATGGCTTGCTTTCAAGAAACCTTAAATTTTTGTTCTTGTCTCCTTTTGTTTTTCTTCTCTTTCCTTTTTTAAAAATTTATTTTAAAGAAGGGTTGGCCAGAGAGCTTGAAGGACTAAAGCACCTTCTTAGGCAGACTCAGGGACTGGAGTTCAATCCCCCGTGTGCCAGGCTGGCCCTGCCCTCAGGGTGTGCTGAGACTGCAACAGACTCCATGTGGTGGTACAAACCTGTAACCCCAGCACTTGGGAGCCTGGAAACAGGAGGATCACCACAAATCCAGTGTGTGTAGTGAAACCCCGTAGACCTTATACCAAACACATAAAAAAATTAAAGATAGAATAGCAATAATTGATAGGACATTAGAAATGGCACACAATTAGAAGACCAAGATGGCAGGCATTGCTGCCCTTGGTGTTGTTGCCTAGACACAGATATCAGCATACAAAGTTAGTCAAGGTGAAACTTCTACTCATTAACTGCTATTAAAAAAAAAAACTGATGGAAATTCTTAGTACAATCACCTTAGCCATCCTGTATACATACTGGCATGTTTTTTCTCTACCTTCTTTCCTATCTTTTCTCCTTTCCTCTTCAGTATATAATCTTTAAGTTCCATTCCTTTTCATTTTACTTTCTGTTATATCTTTCAGGTTTTATTTCTTCTTTCAGGTTCTTACACTAGGGAGACAATAGGATATTTACATATGTGGGTCTGCTCTTCTTTTCAAGGAAGAAACTTTTGGATTAGCCACTGAAGGACAGCAAGGAGTTCTACAGACAGAGAGAATAAAAAGTGAGAAGAAAATAACTGACCAGTTATTAAAACATGCAAAGGCCTGTGGGCATAATAAACCACTGGAAAATTGAGCCCAGGAACTGTGTGTCAAGGAAATGGGTGTGGGAGTCTGACCTGGCTCCTCTGACTGGTCTAAGGAAAGTAGTTGAGTGAAAGAGGTCAGTTAGTGTAAAAGTACATAATGAAGGTTGTATCTGCCACATAATTAGGAAGAGAAGCTATGAGAAGCCAGAGGCCTCACAGATTCCAAAACTTGGAGGCACTCTTGAATCCCAACCAGATCTGTTGCTCCAGTTTTTGCTTCTTCCCAGCAAATCTCCTAAAACTTAATGGCATGAAAGCAGATACTGTATTTGGCTGGTAAGATTGTGGGTATGGTTTGGGCAGGGCACCTCAAAGACAATTTGTCTCTCCTCCCAGTGTCTGGGTTTTCTGGTAGCAACTCAATGGCTAGAATTGGAATCATTTTAAGGCATCTTTGCTTACATGTCCAGTGGATGAAGCTGGCTGTCAGCTAGATCTCAGGTGGGATACTAGGGAGAACACCTGCATGTGATCTCCCCACATGGTCTCTCCATACGGCATCCTTTGTGCTTCCTTGCAGCATGGTGGTTCCTTTCCAAGAGTAAGCATCCAGACAGAGCAGGACAGAAGTGCATGGCATGTTTATGGCTGAGCTTCAGAAGTCATATTTTATCACCTGATCACACTCTATCAATACAATCACAAAGATCATCTAGTCTTCAAAAGGAAGGGACACAGACCTCAAATGAAGGTGCACTGAGAACACATTGTGACTGTAAAGGACAGGAGGTGTTTCTATCCTTGGAAAACACAATATTCTGTATTTGGATCTTGAAAAGATTGATACAGGTGGTCTCTGTCTCACAATAGTTTGATATGTGGCTTTCCATCTTTATTATGGTACCAAATCCATGGGTATTCAGTAGAACTCATACTTTGAAGTTTGAATTCTAATCTTTTCCTGGACTAGTAATATGAAATAAAATGCTCTTTCACAATATACAGTCACAGCTTCATATAGTTGTCTGAGCACAATTAAAGTAGACTGGGCTAAGTTATGACGTTTAGTAGGTTACATGTATTAAATGCATCTTTGATTTTCAACTTTCGGGTTCACTGGGGCATAATTCAATCATAAAAGGAGTATATGTGCATAGTAGACGAGATTCACTCAGATTTTTTTTCGAGAAAGTTAGATATATGAAGCCAAAGTTAAAGAAGTGACCTGAGCTATAAGGAGTATAAGTTTGGAAGTGTTCAGTAATGCAAGTTATCAAGAAATATGAGAAAGATGACAACATCACACATGCAAGATAGCTAAGAAGGAAAAAGGTACAGGCACTGAGCCCTGGGGCACCTCAAAATTTCAAAGTCTGGGATATGAAAAGGAGCCAGCAAAGATGACTGAAAAAGCTGATGAGACACAAAGACACCCAGAGGAGTGTGCCTCCTGAAAACCAAGAAGGACAGGTGTTTCAAAGATGGAAAAATAATCAACCAGAGACTCCTGCAGCCCACGGAGAAGAACTAGAGCTTCGCATCAAATGACAACATCTGAGATACTTTTAGGAAGAAATTTTATAGTAGTGTGTACAACAATTTTGACACAAAGCAAAAAGGAGAATGAATATGAGAGACCAAAAATAATTCCTGTATCTCAGACCAGAGGAAGTCTGAGGAACTAGAAAAAGTGGGTCACAGAGCCCTGATGGAAGATTTGGGCTGAAGTTTGAAATGCAAGGAACTGAGGAGCACAGATAAGTTGAGAGCCCGCAGAAAATTCTATCCTGGCAAGGAAACAGTGCATGAAACACTTTTGGCTTCTATGATGTGGTACAATTGAGCTCAGAAGAAAAGTCCAACACTTATTATCATCCAAAAACTCATTCTCTGCCCTTTGACCCAGCTTAAACAGAAACTGCTACACTGAAGGAAAAAATTATTAAAGAATTAGCAGTGATGAAGCCTCACTCTGGCAAGGACATAGCTATCTGCATATACAAGTGATTTTCATTTAACCCAAGAAGATGTAAAGCTCTGAAAATTAGTAAATGAAACACTTTCCTAAGAGTACCCTGTCAGAGACCCAGGGAGATAGCTCAGTGGAATAAGTGTTTGCCTGGCATGCACAAGGTCCTGAGTTCAATCACTGGTACCACAAAAAAAAAAAAAGAAAAAAAAAAACTAACTAACTAAATATACTTTCACAGTACCTTTACTGCTTTCATTTAGCCCCAGTTGGTCCTTGATAAGGATTTTGTACTCTCTTCTATATCTTTATCAAAACCATTTTAAAAATTAAATCCTGGAAGTGGCTTCTGCACTGAATTTCCTGAACAAAGGGTTAAATATTCCGCAGGCCTTTGAGGCTCATTTCTTTGTTTCTCTTGTCTGGTTTCTAAACTGTGCACACAGAAAGTATCCTATTTGCTCTTTAATATCTCCTCTTTCTTCTTGTAATTGATTTGTTTCTCACAGTGTTTGTTCTGTGACCTGTGAGGAAAACATGGTGTCCTAGACAATCAAGGCCTGGATTTTACTGCAGCAGGTCCCCTAAAGAAGAGTTTAACAGTTTTATGCAACTGTTAAAGTGACAGGAAGTGTGATATCTGTGTGTCCAGGGATGTTACATCCACTGTTGGTTGTGTTGACTGGTATCTCCCTCCTCATCTTGTTATGTAATATCATGCACATCATCCGGATGACTTGGACATTGAGAATCTGACATTTCCAATGTGAGTAGAAAGCTCTGGTTCAATATTAACAAAAACATTTTATTTCTTTGTAAGAATTTTTATCTTTCTGTGTGCTTCACAGAAAGTCCAGGAGCTCTGGAGGGGATGAGGTAAGAGGTACACACATCAACTCTGCCATTTGCTAAACTCCGTGTACTCTTCTCTGTAAAATGAGCACAGTAAGACTGAAGGCTTGTGAGGATGCCTGCAACACTACCAGCACATCTTAGAGCCTTAATCCTTGAACGTTGTTGCTATTAATATTTCTTTCCCTCAAAGCCTCATCTTACTCTTCCCAAACACCCTTTTTTATATTTTCCCTTCCTATATAAGTAACACATCTTATTTGAGATGCAAATGGTATCTCCAGTCATTTGTGTCTAATAGTTTCTTCTGTACTTCGTATGTAGGTGGAGAATTTTCCAGAAGGTCCAGGGTTCTAGGGCATAGGTCAAGAAACCATGTCTACAACTTGGTTGAATCAGAACATAACTAGAAAAAGGAACTCACCCAATAGCTCAAGGCAGGACTCAAGTGCAGGTAATTGGTTATATTGGATGAAGGAAATGCTGAGAAGCCAAGCAGAACAGTGAGGCAATCAAATGATAGCAAGAACTGGAAGCCATCACCTCCCTTAAGCCACAGGGAAAGAGAAAGGAAAAAGGACTGGAAGGAACCTGATGTAATCCTTAAGAAATTGGAACCACAAAGCAGAGATCGCGACTACTGTAGTCTCCTCCCAGTCACCAAACAGGACAAATGCCCTAAACTCTCCTTTCTTCCGCAGCTCATCTTTCCCCCATTTTCCAATACCTGAGGCCCAGCGGAATCCATCAACGTAGAAAAGTGTGAAGGGCTACCTGCACGGGCAGATCCCTTTCACAAAGAGCAAGACAGAGAGGGGAGAATGGACCTCCCAAGACCAAATCTACTTTCCAAACCCTTTGTGTATCCCTTGGTGTCTCAGTTACTCTTCCCTCGTTGCTGGGACAAATACTTAGCCCTCAAAACGAAGGAATGGAAGGTTTATTTATGTAAGGAGAGTCACCTAGAGAAAAAAATATTCTCTCAGGATTTCTCAGAAAGCGAACTGGTCAAGCAAGGGCTGTGACTCGTCCCGATGGATGACACTGACAGTGGTTCTGCAAAACACTGTACATGCTTCCAAAGTTAATCCTAAGGAGATTTGACCTTGGATAATACAAAAGATGAATGCCTTGTTATACAGGTCTTGCTTTAACTTGCCCTTGATCACTCGGCAGAAAAGCTTAATTATGAGGCATAAAACGCAGAGCTAGACTGGTGTGATGAGCTGTAAGAGGTTTAAATCAACAGCCTCCAACATTGCCAGTTTTACCAGTTACCCAGTGCAATTATGGAACATTGGACTATGTATACAACTACTTCCTCTCAGTTCAAAACGAAGAAATTTTTTCTTTTGTTCTTTCCTTACCAACAGTAGAAAACTTATCATGTCTACAACCTGTGCTCTGTATAACTACTATGAGGACAACAATATGCAATGTGTCAATTATTGCGAATGTACTACTAGTGTGTTTTGAAACTATCATATTGTTATTTCTTATTAAAAGCAATAAAAATCAAAAAAGAAAATAGAAAAATATATATATATATAGTATTTAAAAAAGTCAACCCCAACCTAGGAGATAAAGGATTCATTAAATAAAACCCTGGGGTATATAAAAGTAAAAAAAAAAAAAAGGATAAAAGGTTAATTTAGCTCACAGTACTGGAGGTTTCAGTCCATACTCAGCTGGCTCCAAGGCAGAGTGGCATGTGGCAGAGAGCAATCTTTCCTGGTGGCAGCAAAGAGCAGAGAGCAAAGGGGAGTGGAAAGAGCTCTGGAAGCTAGCTAGCTTCTCTTTCCTCTTTACATTGTAAAGCAAATTGCCTGCCCTGGTCCCTTACTCTCATTTAATACCATTTTTTGTTTTCTTACAAACCAACCATTTACTTGAGAGAGTATAGCAGTAACTGAAATTACATTAGAAGAAGCACACATCTAAAAGACCAGAATGGCCAGGCGTGGTGGCGCATGCCTGTAATCCCAGCACTTGGGAGGCTGAGGCAGGAGGATCGGTGCGAGTTCGAGACCAGCCTGGGCTACAAAAGTGAGCTCAAGGCCAGCCTCAACTGCATAGAGAGACCCTGTCTCAAAAAGCAAAAAAAAGACCAGAATGACAGTCATTCCAAGTATATTGCTATCCTCAGTGTCAAAAACCTTTTGGAGGTTCTTAGAACCATTATCTAAATCAACCTGTATATATAAGTGCATGTTTTTGCCCCTGCCATGCTTCCTATCTTTTCTGCTTGCAGTCACTTCATTGTTAAACCCTTAAGTCCTTGATTTCCATTCAGCTGTGTTGTGTCTCTCCATTTTTATTTCTTCTTTTGAGTTCTTACACTAGGGAGACTATATAATATTTACACATGTAGGTCTGGTTTATTTCACTGATGACTATATCTTCAAGGTACAGCCATTTATATATGAAGTCTTCTAGTTTATCATTCTTTATAGCTGAATAATATGCCATTGTATAAAAATAACATCTTTTTCAACCATTCTTCAGATGATGGGCATTTTGGTTGTTTCCAAGATTTGTCCATTACAAATTGTGCTGCTATAAACATAACTGTGCAGATATCACTGCAGTATGTTTTCAGTTCTTCTGGGAAAATTCCAAGTAGGAGGTTAGCTGGATTGAATGGGAATTCCAGTTCTAGTTTAAGGAGTCTCCACACTGCTGTCCATAGTGGTTGCACCAGTCTTCATTCCCACTAGCAGTAGGAAAAATGCCATAGGATTGAGCGGCTACAATTTCGTATATACTTAGATTTCTGAATGTCTGTGTAAAAGTGTGTAACTGCTTTTATCACATTCATAGAGATTTATTAGAAAAGCAATAATTGATAGAAAATACCAATTCCAAGTTGAGTCTAAGACGTTTGATACTCAGAAAGACAGTGATGTTATGCTCAAGTACCTATGTTATATAGTAATAGTATATCACTAAGCTTTTCTTCTGGAGGGCTAAGAATATAAGTTTACAGACCAAAAATTAGAAAAAAAGAAGGGCTACAAGAATAGTCAATATTTTGGTGCTAGCCCTTCAAGGTCAGTGAAGACTCAGGACATAAAAGAACCTGTGCTATAACATCCTATAACTCAGAGGTGTCCCAAATTTTCTGTTCAAGGAGATTATGGGACCAGAGAGGAAAGTAATTTATGATGTATAGTGTGCCTAAGGAGAGTCACCTACAGCGAAAACATTCTCTTGGGCTTTCATAGAGAGCAAATTGTTCAAGCAATGGCTGTGACTCATCTAGATGGGTGACACAACAGTTCTATAAAGCAGTGTACATGGTTCCAAAGTAAACCCTGAGGGAATTTTACTGGTCTTGGGAGGTACAAAAGTTACACGTTTTGCTATACAGGTCTACTTAAACTTGCCCTTGACTACCCAGCAGAAAAGTTTAACCAGAAAGCATAAAATGGAAAGCTAGATTAGAATGCTGAGCTATAAAAGGCTTAAATCAACAACTTCCAACATTGCTGGTTTTACCAATAACTCACTAAGATTATCAACATTGTATTATGTGTGCAACTACTTTCTCTTGCTTCAATGAGAAAAAAATTTTTTGTACCAATAATGATTAGAAAAATTATAACATCTACACCCTGTGGTCTTTGTAACTAACAGGAGGACAACAATATGCATTGTATCAAATATTGGAAATGTAATACTAATGTGTTTTGAAACTGTCACATTGTTATTTCTTATTAAAAGCGTAAAGAAACAAATTACCCATCCTTGGACCCGTGCAGCATTCACACCCACAATGATCAGTTACAAACTTCAGAAGCCACCCCATGACTGTATGAGGCTCTGTGGGGGCACCTATAAACAAACCATAACACTTGGTTGCTCATAGTCATCAGGTATTTGGACCTGGTCATGCATTGATTGTGGAGAGATGGGAAAGAAAGATGAATCAGGCTTAGCTACTGTCACAAGGAGCACATTGAAAGCCGCACAAGCTGTGCTTTGTAGAGCATCACCTCCAATAATATCTGCCCATTCAACATCTGTCTGTTTTGAACATTTCCACCACAAAGTTGACATTCAAAAATCCATAGGATCCCTGAACATAAACAGTGAACTCATAAGACGGAATTTATCTATTTATTATTTTTTTTTTTTTTTGGTCTTTTTTGAGACAGGGTCTCACTGTGCAGTTCAGGCTGGCCTTGAGCTCACTTTTGTAGCCCCGGCTGGTCTTGAACTCGCACCAATTCTCCTGCCTCAGCCTCCCGAGTGCTGGGATTACAGGCGTGCGCCACCACGCCCGGCAAGACAGAATTTAACAAAACACACTTTTCACAATAGCATCCAAATAAATGAAATATCTATGAATCAATCTAATAAAAGAAGCAAAAGATGATCTTTACAGTAACAAGTGCAGTACTCAAAAAAGAAAAGATTTAAGAGGATATCAGAAAATGAGAAGACATTATCTCTTGCTTTTGGATAGGAAAAACCAACACAGTGAAAATAGACATACTCCCCAAATTTTTGTACAAAGTTAAAGCAATCCCAATCAAAATACATTAGTATAACTCACAAACCTAGAGCAAACATTCATAAAATTCATTTGGAACAAGAAGAGAGGCATCACAATCAATCCCTGACTTAAAACTGTTCCATAAAGTAACTGGAATAAAAACAGCATGATATTGGCAGAAAAGAAAAAGAAAATTGTCTGAAATTAATGGAACAGATTAGAAGGTGCAGAAATACAACTACAAACTCACTCAACCACCTTGTCTTTGACAAAGGGGCAAATATGTTCACTTGAAGAATGATAACCTTTTTTTAAAATGGTTCTAGAAAAACTGATTTTCCACATGCCAAATGCTAAAACTAAAACCATGTCTATCACCATGCACTAAATGAAAATAAAGATAGATCAAATATCTAAATATTAAAACAGAAACACTAAATCTGCTGGAAGGAAGAATAGGCAGCATTCTGGAAGGTACATGTGTAGGGAAAGGTTTCATGAACAAAATCCTAATGGCACAAGAAATACTTCAAAGAATCAACAATCAAGGTTTGATTTTACAGTAAAGATTGTGCACACCAAATGAAATCAGCAAGGGGCTGGGGAATAGCTCAGTAGAATAAGCGCTTGCCTGGCAAGTGCAAGGCCATGAGTTCAAACTCCAGCCCTGAAAAAAAAAAGAAAATGAAATCATCAGCAGAAGGAAGACACAACTCAGACTAGAAAATAATTTTTCCGGTGTTCCTCGAAGAACTAATATCTATAGTATATGAACATCAATTATTTTTAATAAAACACTTTGTATGATGCTTATATGAAAAAATGTTTCAAAGCTTTAAAATCACATTCTTAACACAAACACTGTGTTGGACAGCTAACTATCATAGAGTCCTGTGTGATATGTTCACCTCATTGCCTTCTCTTTTCCAAAACATAAATTTGATCATTCAATCCCTTGTTAAAATGCCTTTTGTGTTTTAAGAATACCACAAATTCCTGACACAGCCTTCAAAAGATGATCTTTACCTATCTCCTGAACCCCACAGACTGCTTTCCTCCCACTACATCAGCATGCCACTACCTTCCAGTTTGTGAACTTTGTGTTACCCTCTTTCTTCTTTCAATAATTCTATGCCTCAGCATGGGTCAAGTAGTCTTTCCTGACTCTCTGCCCAAGTGTAACCTCTCATTACAGGTTTTTATAGCGTCATGTGCCCTCCCTTTGTAGCAGTTGCCACAGTTACAATTTTGAATTAGTTTTTACTGTCTACATCCTACATAGCAAGCTTCCTTAAGGCAGAAAAAGTTTTGTTTTTCTTATTTTTGTGTTTCCAGCACTAAGTATGCGGGCATAATCATGTAGGCATTTAGTAAATATTCATGGGATGAGTAGATAGGTGGCCAGATGCATGGATAGGTGGTAGGACAAAGGGATAGTAGAGTAGATGGAAAGAGAAGTGGGTAGGTGGATAGGTGAGTCAGTAGGTGGACAAGTGGCTACATATAGGTGTGAGTGTATGAACAGCTGGACTGATTTGCTGGCTAACTGGATATATAGATAGGTAGTCGGATTAGTGGATGGGTACAATAGTAGATTTATAAGAATCCAGATGAAAGGCGAATAGATAGATACATGGATGGATGGATGGATGGATGGATGGATGGATGGAAGGCAACGTACATGGATGAATGGATAGGCAGATATTAGAGAGCTACAGGGTTAGGTAGATGGATATTTAGGTGAGTGGAAAAAGAAAGTCATGTATGGAGATGTAATAGCACTATTATAAGAGTGTAGAGGGACATGTTAATTCAGTAGATAAGCCTGATAATAAGACTTTTAAGTGATTCTCTCTAATGTGAATGGTGCCCAGAAAATGTATGCAGCACATCCTGTGTTAGTCAGATTTCTATTTCTGTAAAACATTTTCTGAGGACAACAGCTTAAAGAAAAAAAGATATATTCTGACTCATGGTTTCTGATACTTCTTTGCACTGTCATTTGATTCAGCAAGGCAGAATACAGTGATTTAAAACACACAAGAGAGCAGAGTTGCTCTCCTCATGGTGGCCAGGAAACTGGAAAGAAGGCAGCCAGGGGCAAAAAATCTCCTTCAGTGTTACACCCTTAGAGAAACCTACCTCCTCCAACCAGGTACCACTTTTCTTAGATTTCCATCATTTCCCAATAGCACCACCAGCTGGAGACCAAGCCTTCAATACATGAGCCTGTGGGAAACAGATGCAACCACAACATTTCATTTTGCCTGTGCCTCACCCACTCTCCCCCACACCTGAAGGAGGTCTTTGTTTCCATAAGGACGACAATGCTGACAAGAATTTTTCAAGAGTGTGACTTCTGCTTGAGCTCTTAAGGGCAGGCCATACTTCATCAATTATAAGTCATTTTGCTCGGATATGGGCTCCAACCTATGAGAACTTCTTTTTGTTCATGCCTCTTAGTTTTCATGAACACAAAAAATCTAAAATGATTTCTTTTCCTCTATATATTCAGGAAAAACATTGGGGAAGTGAGACATTGGTTTTATATACCAGCTTGGTTAAACCATAGTACCCAGTTATGTAAAGAAATGAAAAGCTAAATGTTGTTAGGTGGCTACTCTGTAGATATGACTAGTGTATCTAACCAACTATTTAAGTGAAGGAGATTGTCTTTGATATACTTCAGAAGGTAAGGGGCGTGTGTGTGTGTGTGTGTGTGTGTGTGTGTGTGTGTGTTTGTGTGTGTGTGTATGTCTGTGTGGTGAGTTTCCTAAGGTAAAAAGCCTCAAGAGGAAAACTGATGGTTCATGAAGGAAAAATAACTATCCTGGTGAGTCTCCTTTGCTCTGTTTCTGGGCTGATGGGAAGTGAGCAGCTAGCCTCTACTTTGCCCTTCCCCAAAGTTTTTTTTTGCGTTGGAGCTAGGCAACCATGCTCTAAACCTCTGAAACCACAAGTGAAAATAAATCTTTTCTCCTTAAAAATAAGAAGGAAAAAGAAAAAAAAATCTACCCTTAAACAGAAGCTTCAACTTGTCCCAGCCTGCCCTTCCTGATGGTCTCTCTAGCCAGCTTCACTGCTTCAACATTACAAACCAGTAGCAAATTTTCAAGTCTATCATAATCCATAGGACCACTGTCAGAAATGTAATTTATCATTGACTGACACATCAGTATGTGGCACACAAATATGTGTATACACATACACATACACACGTGTGTGAAAGCCTCTGACTAATCCAAAGCAGGAGTACAGGAGTCAGTGGAATCCTAGACTACAGACATCTCGATCTGGCACTATGGTGCATGTTCAGATGAAAAGTCTTGCCCAATACCCAGATAGGACCACTAGCACCACTATAAATTGTGAAGTTGCTCTCTAGGTGTGAAACTAACCCCAAACCAAGAAACCCATGCACAGTCTGAGGCACTGCTCAGATCCCACGAATTACTTAGAAAATCTTCACAGTTTCTTGTTTCCTAATACACAAGAAACACCAAGGGTCTTTGTACAACTGTAACGTCAAACCCTCCCTTGAGGACATTGTTAATTTCTTTTCACTAACTTGGAGACTGAGTTTTGAACCAGCCTACCCTTGCAGGTCACCAGTCTTTATGCCAGTCAATTGTACCCTAGGGCTCTCACCTCTCTTGAGCAGAAACCTCCTACTGTGGCCTTCATAGCAGAGCAAGCCTGCAGTGAGCACTAAGAATAATCTGGGCTGTAGGCCAGCACAGTGAGTTCAACCTTGGCTTTCTAGAAGATGCCCAGAGTTTCTGCCTTTGGCCTGCTCTTGCAATGGTGGAGACAGATGACAAATACATGAGGACATTGCTGTGTAGTCAAGAAGATGCCACAGAGAAGGAGAAGGGTCAAGGGAGCCCATAGAAAAGAGAAGTAACAAGTATAAGGTCCAAGAGAGAAGGTCATCTTCAGGAGCAAGAGATCTGTCACAAAATGACTTAAAAAATAAATATTTATAGCATCTGTATTCATTATAAGCAAAAACTGCAGAGAAACCAAATGCCCCTCACTGGGTGAATGAATAAACAAATAATAACAAAATTGTCATTTATTTATACAACAGAACATAATTCAGCAATTAGCACAGACACATCATGGGTGCCATTCATATATTGTTTCAAAAGCATATTGCTGACAGAAATAGATATTAAACATACCTACTATGACTTGAAGCATGAGTAAATTCTATGGTGATACATTTCAGAGTAGTAGTTACTTGGAGGAAACGTTGGACTATTGACTGGAAAGGGGTACAACGGAACTTTCTGGAGTGATGGAGAACTTCCACACATCAATTTGATCAGTAGTTGCACTATGTATAAACATCAGAAATTCACTGACTTGTATACTTAAGATTTGTAATATATATATATATATATATATATATATATATATATATATATATATATGTGTGTGTGTGTATATATATATAGAATGTCTCAATTAGAATATATAAAAACAAAAGGGAAGTGATTGGCATGTGTATATATGCATATAAATCTTTGCAACTATGTGAAAATCATGTTTCAGCTGAAAGTTATTGCTATAAAGCAATACTGCTTAATAGAATTTTCTTCTATGGCGTAAATATTTTGTATCTTCACTATTCAGTATGGTGAACACTACCCACATAGGAGTACTAAGTGCTTTTTAAAAACTGATCTAAAGTTAGGAATAAATAGCCACATGCTGCTGGCAGGTACCATTTCAGACATTAGAGTGTAGATTTTTCAGATACTCAAGTGTCAAACCAGGGTATCTAAATTTTCTACGTTGACCCAAACTTGAGAACTTCCAACAGGGCCAGGCACTTGGATACCTTCGGGGTCATAGTGATTGCTTGAAGATGGAAAGTGTTTTAAAGTTATCTCTTTAAGCCGGTCATGGTGGCTCATGCCTGTAATCCCAGCACTCGGGAGGCTGAGGTAGGAGGATTGGTGCGAGTTTGACACCAGCCTGGGCTACAAAAGTGAGCTCAAGGCCAGCCTCAACTGCATAGCGAGACCCTGTCTCAAAAAGACAAAAAAATAAATAAATAAAAATAAAGTTATCTCTTTAATCATCTCTTTTTCTTCTGAAGTCAAATTTCCATTTACCTCACTCTGTCTCTTTTTCTTTTTTTCTTACTTTGTCTCTTGATTAGTTCAGCTTTATGAATGGTGCAAGCATTCCTTGGTCGTTCATTCACTTTTGTGAATGAAACGGTTGATTCCCTGACTAGGAGCTCTGTATTGAAGGCTGAGTCCAGCACCCTGTCAGACTTTAAGCCACAGAAAATTCATGGTACATCAAACCCTCTCCCTAAACGCCGCCCTTAATGCACACTCCCCACCCTAATTTTCCCAACACTTCATGCAATTGATTTTTTGTATTAGACCATCTTTACAATGAATAATGTTTATTTCTATTAGGGGAGATTTTGAACGTGTATATAACACGTCTTAATCATTATGTGTATCTAAATTGCACCAATAAACTCAGTAAAAAATAATTGGAGAGGAATTTTCACTTCCACTCAAGATGAACCATTAAAATGATACCCAAGGTCCTGGGGATTTAGTTCAGCAGTGGACTCCTTATTTAGCATGCATGAGGCCCTGAGTTCTACCCACAGTACAAAATTAAAAAATAAATGTATGAAACAAGCAATTAGGGACCTTTAACTCGCTTCTGATTAGAGCCCTCAGCAACCTTCCAAAAGGGTTAGCAAGGGAAGCATATCTGCAACTTTCATATTGTGACTCTGGCATGAAGAGAGAACCAAAAGGAGAGGGGACCATGACATGCCTCCAGGTGAGTGTGGCCAGGTTAGCTGCATGGGCAGGGACCAGACTGGCAAAAGGTCAGGGCTGATATCTGCACCCAAGTGGATGTATCTTTCCGAAGGCGGGTCACTGATTGAAGAGAACAACATTGTACAATCAGTGACTTTCTACATTTGGAGGTAAGGAGCGGTCGGGCCCAGAAAATAAAAGGCAGTTGTGTACATGAAATATGATACTTTCCCAATCAAGGTCTGATTGTATTAATCAAAACACAACTAAACAGAGAATTTTAAAAAATCATAATGGATCTGAATATTATCTATTTGGAGGAAGGGCCTCTGCGGTTCCTCATTATACATACCTGGGGTATTGCATTCCTATTTCAGTGTTACTGAAAGCTGAGCATGTCAATGTAAATGATACATGTGTGCAAATAATTTGAACTCTGGTGAGTCCAGTGGACCTGGGAATGAAGCAGCATACCACTCCAGGAGGAAGACATCAAACTCAGAGGCCTTGCACAATGCAGAAGTGGTATTAACCAATGTGATATGGGCGCCGAACAACCAAAACACAGACTTTAAGAATCTATCCAGCCAAACAGATGCCAACCTGTAGTCTGCACATGTACACATACAAGTAAAGAGGGCTCTGCTGGGCTTCACATTCTGAATGTTTGGCTGTGTCATGCACTTTAACCTACATTAATTACCACTTTCCTCTAGATACCTGTATTGGGGGATTTTCTAGGGAAAACTCCCTCTCTTATTTTTCTCATTGCTGAGACAAAATACGTGGCACCCATTGTTAAAGAAGGAAAGCTTTATTTCAGTTCACAGTTTGCAGAGGTTTCAGTCCATAGTGGGCTGGTTGCAAAGCAGAGCATCATTGTAGAAGGGCACGGCAGAGGGGAAGCATTCCATGGCATGGCAAGGTGGGAAGGCATCAAATAGCCAAAGCAGTAAGCAGTAGCAAGAAGCCTGATTTCCCCTTCTTTTCATATTCCATACAGGCTGTAAATTTATTGATCAGTGAGTGCCATCTGCACCCAGGGTAGGGCTTCATTATTCACACCCTTAATCCTCATTCGCACACCCTAATCCAGCCATCCTCCAGATCCCCGCCTACGAGCACATGAAGCTTTGGGGAAATGTCTAGATACTAGTGCTAACACCATCCCTGAGCTCTGGGCTTCCCTTGCATTCATCAGTTTATAAGGATTTCTACTGTTGATCACTTGAGCATCCATCCCCAAACCAGAGAGGTATCTATAAATCTTTTACTGTAAGGTAAACACAGCATTATTTTGATATACCCACCTGAATTGAAGCTCAGTGCTATTATAAATGAAAGAGCATGTTGGAATTTTAGCAATAGAATTGTAAAAGATTGGTAAATTACTTTGAGCACAAGCTGCCTAGGTCCTGATTGCTAGGATGTTCTTGATAAGAAATATAACTATACAGCCTCATATATCAAGATTTCCATTCAAAACGTAGTAACAGGAAAAGAGTATAATTTATTTCTCTATCATACATAAGAAAGCCTGAAATAGGCAGTAGAATATATTCCATAGTAAATAAGAGTCTGTTTTCAGTATGTCTGCTCTACTACCTTTATAGCATGAATTTTGTCAAAATTACCTTCTGGTCCAAGATGACTATTAGATGGCTCCAGCCATTATGTCTGATTTTCAGACAAAAATTTGGAAGAAGGAATGATAAGAAGGGGAATCTCACTTGCTCTTATCTGCCGCTTTGTTAAAATGGTTTCTCAGAAAGTCTAACAGTTTTTCTCCCAACCTACTGAATATCATTAAGTTGAAAGAGTGGCTAAAATACTTACCTACTCATTTAGGTAGGACCACTGCCACATGGAACACATAGGCTTTTGTAGAAGACAAAAGAAATATTAGTGCAGCTTAACCAAGCAGTATTCTTGGCTCCACTACATATAAAAAGCTATTATTGTTATTATTATTATTGTTATTATTATTATTATTATTATTATTATTATTATTATTATTGTTCAGCCTGCCCCTGGGGGTGGGGCTGGTGCAGTATGTGGTGCCGGGGATCGAACCTCAGTCCCTACAGTTGCCTAAGCTTTCCTAAGCAAGTACTTTAGACTGCTGAACCATCTTGCCGGCCCCATATAAGAAAGTTCTATGAGTCTCTCTCGGGCTACCTAAAGGCATGCTAAAAGGTCCGATGTGTCACTGCTCTGGCACAAGCTGAGATCTCTTGCAAGAATGTCCACTCCTCCACAGAGCAGCCAAGACTGACCCAGATCTTTAGAGACACTTAGGCTTCTAGAAAGAAGGTCACTGTCTGCAGGTGGTAGAAAGATGGAAACCTGAGTTTCTCTCACAGTGTGTCAGTAGTTGGTAGTATAAGCTTAGAAACCTGAGCTCTCGTTGAAAGGGCCACCCATACCAAGAAAGGAATCTGTTGTGTGCAGCACCATTGAAACTGAAAGAAAAAGCTTTCAGTCCAGCCCAGGAGAGCTCAGGTAGCCCTCCTCAGCCTGATGTGACATTGGGTATCTAGACAAACAGTCAACACCAGCTGGCAATAGCAGTCACCTTCTCTATCCCAGCTAGGAACTCTCAAGATTTTGTAAATCTAGGGAATGAGGGTTATCTGAATGGAGAAGTGGTAGCATTAGAAACAGCTCTTGTTGAATCCAGAAACATGGGTTCACAGGTAGCTTTTGCCTTCCAAGAAATTGCAAGAAACTTATATTAAAGACCCAATCAATACATGAGAAAAGAGGATGAGAGGCTGCCCTATGAAAGCAGTGGCCAGAAGAAGGGGCTCCAATAAGACTAAGTGAATTTCTAGTCATTTTTAAGTGCATGAGTGGGTGGCAGTGGGAGATGAGGTGGCATCTTTGAGATGTCAGTGTGGCATTAGCACAGTTAGAAGAGACCTTAGATGCCTGAGGCTTTGACTGTTTGACTGTTCCTCTTTTGCCCCCATCTTTCTTCCTCTCTCTCATCCCCTGAAATTTACTGCTTACAAAGAAGTGTGGCAGAAAGCTTCCTTGGGGAGTGACACAGCAGTCTTACCCTTAACTCAATACCCATGAAGCTGTTTGTTGATGTCCATCAACTACAGCCCTCATCTTCACATCACTCGCATTCAATACAATTTTTGGGACAAATTATTGGGTGAGCAAATAAGCATTTAAAAGCACCCCCAATCAGCTGAACTTGCTTGTTTAGAGATGGTCTCCAAGCAGAAAAACATACATCTATGAAATGGACTTGCTTGGGGTCCATCCAGGACTATGTCTCAAACGAAAAAGTGACCCATAAAACGTGTGTCCAGTAAAACAAATGATCCTGGTGTCAATTGTTTAGAAACAAGCCTCTAATGTGAAAAATAAGAAGTGAGGAAAAATCAATACATTTCTTCTCTTTGTGTAGAAATGGAAAACAAGCTTCATTTTACTCCAGCCCCAGGGAGGAAAAAGTAAATTAATGGCTCCTGTCAAAGGGCTTCTGTGCCACCTCTCTACCCAGGATCTGGCTGAGGATGGTGCCGGGTGGATGGACTACGGGAAGGTACTGACCTCAGACCTGAAACATCCAGGCGAGTTTGGGAAACACACACATGCACCCACACACACACACACACACACAGAGAAAGGGGTGCGCACACATGCTCTTACTTTATGCACACATGTCATATTCACCCATGCCTGAACAAATGTATCTACATACATAAACATGTCTGTCTATATGGTTGTATGAGCAAAGTTGACACACATCCAGCTATAAACGTGCCCACGTCAACGTGCTCATTTATTCAGGTATGCCAACACAGGTTTCTGCACTCACTCATTTATGTAGATGCTTTTTCAGAGATTCTCTGGAACATCATGCTTTCTGAGTTAAATTAGTGTTGCGTTAGACTGTGGCCAACTAATAAAGGAATAGCTGGAAAGTTTGCAGCCCTCCTAAGAATTTCCCAGCTTTGTCGCCCTCATTTGGGATTTCCCCAAATCACCAGTGGGATTGCTCTTGCTCAAGAACGTTTAGACTTTGATTAAATAAACATCCTTAGAAAATCATATAACTACATACATATGTACATACATACATATATACATACATACATACATAAAACTCATTTAGAGATGTCTGCTGCATTGATTTCCTGTTTTATTTAATTTAATTTATTTTATTTTGGCAGTACCGGGGTTTGAACTCAGACCATTGTGCTTGCCAGGCAAGCGCTTATTCTACTGAGCTCTCTCCCCAGCCCCAGTATTTTTTGGTTTTTGGCATGATTTCCTATTGCTAATGTAACAAAATACCTCTGTGACTTAAAACATCACAGATTTATTATATTATAGCTCTGGATGTCAGAACTTCAAAACTGGTCTACTAGACTAAAATCTAATTGTCATCCGGACTGCACTCCTTCTTGAAGATCTATGGGAGAATCTATTCCCTGGCCTTTTCCACAGTCTTGAGGGTACGTGCACTCTTCAGATCGTGAAATTCATCTTTGAGAGCAACAGCACAGAGATTCAAATACCCTCAATTTTTCCTCCTTCTTTTTCTAAGAACCCACCCAGCAAATCCAAGATAACCTCTCCACCTGAAGTTCAGCTGATCAGTAACATTAATTCCATCAGCAGTCTTCATTCACCCTTGACATTTCCAGGAATTAAGGTGTGGAAATGTTTGGGCTTAAACGTTGCCTTTTCTGCCTTCTCTCCCTGCCACACAGACACCCTCTCACATGTTACATGAAAGAGGATGGAGACATTGATAGGATGAGAGACAGAATAGCTTTCTGGGATACCTGCTTTTTAAAGTGAGTCTAACCCTCAAGTTCCCACTCTAGATCTGCCTTGTGTTGCCCTTTGGGCTCTTGTATGCTCTTTGACAACATTTTAGAAATTCTGTTTCATCATCGGTAAAAAGGAAGTAATATCATCCATACTGTAGGACTGGTAGAAGGATTGAATGAGATAATGTATGCACAGTGCCCAGGACGGTGCCTCTCAGTCAGCTATTATTGCAAAACAATCCACAAAAATCTTACAGACCAAGCCACAAATCTTACTCACCAAGGCTGTAGCATAGTGGCAACCTCTTGCTTGGTGAGAATTTGTTTTGTTTTTCAATTCTCAATGTCTGGGCTGTGTGTAGTCCCTCAGAATTCTGCTTACAAGGTGACCAATTCCTGCCTGAGCTTATCTATTTCAAATACAATTAGCAACAGCTAGCTCAGGCTTGCAAAACATTCTGGCTTAGAATCCTTTTATCCAACTTGACAAAAGCCACAGGCACATTTTCTGCCTCCAAGGTAATGGAAGTGACAGTCTTATTAAATGGTTTGCTGTTATGTAACATGAATGCCATTACCCCAGCCTCACCTAACACTTTCTTCATCACCTGCAACCCTGTCTCAAAATTAAAGTCACACATTTTAAGTTTTTAGGAGAGCATTCCAGTTCAGATAGCAATTCCTGTATCAGTTAGCTCTTGCTGTGTAACAAGTACAAACGCTCAGTGTCATACATCAAGCCCTTATTTTGCGCCTCCTTCTCTGTTGTCTGCTGATCAACAGGGAAGGAATAAATAATGAATAATAATTTCATCTATTGCACCTATTGAAGACATAGTGAGTTTTCAATAAATGTCAGATTCGGTTAGTTATTGTGCTAGCTCCCTACCCTGAGATGTTTAATGGAAGATATATAGCAGAACTGGCTTCCAGCCCCATCTTCACCCTTAGTGAGGTTACCTAACTTCTCTAGGACTTGATTTCCTCATCTTTCCTCATCTAAAGAGGGAAGATCATGGGACTACACATCAAATACCTGATAAAGCTGTCACTCTTTCCCCAATGGCTGTGGCAGACTCCGGTCAAGACACTCTTCGTATGAGCTTAAATCTCAATGCAGAATTCCTCTCCAGAGATTTTTTTTATGTGGACAACAACAGAATGGCTTGAGGTCATTTCAACTATTGAGTAGGCTTTTCCTCCAGTGCCAGAACTTCTTCATTAAGACAAGATGCGACGCTGGGTATCAGTGTCAAACTTTCATTATGCAGCTGTAGAAAATAAGGCTCAGGGAAGGAAAATACACAAGGACAGCTTCACAGCTAGTTAGTTGAGGATTATGTTAGTGGACTGGTAATCCTTTCACACTTCGTTAATGGAGAGAAATAGTACCATGCTTCAGTTAAGGTCTTGCAATTGGGAATATGTTCCTTTGCTCCACTAATGGAAGAAATCACAGCAAGTGAAGGAGGTGGGGCTTTTGCCATCATGTGGTGGGGTAGAGAGCACTTTTGATTGCCTTTTCCACAAAACTCATGGTCTTTGCTCACACCGTTTCACTCAAGCTCTCTTCTACATAATTTTCAGAGCCACCACAGTGACAGAAGAAATAAGGTGCTTCACAGACCCCAAGAAGGCTAGAGAGAAGGTAAATAAGAGCCCAGACTGCAATGACATCCCTGGAATTTGAATCCTATTCCAAGACTTAGCAGCTCTGGAGTGTTAGTCAAGTCCCCTAGCTCTTTGTGCCTCATCTGCAAAATGTAAATGCTAATGGCTCTTACACCACGATGGTTATAAGAATACTGATGCATAGATAGATTATCTACGCAGATAAATAGGTAGATAGACATATAGATACATTTAGAGATAAGTAGAGATAGCTAGAGATAGCTAGGTAGACAATACATTAAGAACTTAGAACAGTGCCTAGCATTTAGTAGAACTGCATAAATATTAGCTACTAGCTATTACCATTTCGTCATCTTAAAATTATAAGAAATGCAACAATTTACAAAGTTGTGGTTTAGTTCTCTTCCCAGGTATCAGCATTCTGTCATCTAATTTTTAGTCACCATCCTAACAAACTTTAAATTTTCTCAGTCACCTCTATGACAATGCATTTCTCTGCAAAAGTGTCTCACTAAATTGCCCAGCTTGACCTCAAACTTACAAGAAAGCAGGCAAGTAGCTGGGATCACAGTTGTGCACCGCCTCACATGATCGCCCTCATTTTTGATTCCTCTTTCTTTCTTTCTTTCCTTCCTTCCTTCTTTCTTTCTTCTTTCTCTCTTTCTTTCTTTGTAGCCCTGGCTGGTCTCAAACTTGCATCAGTCCTTCTGCCTCAGCCTCCCAAGTGCTGGGATTACAGGTGTGTGCCACCACACCCGGCTTGTGTTTTGTCTTTAGGAGAAGAAAAAATAGCATAAAAATTAGCAACAAATATAGAATTTCACTAAACAAAATTATAGGAATTCAACAATGGTTGCTAAAGTACATATTGTTGTCTTGAAAATAGTTGTTCAGATTATCAGATATATACATACAAAATTGGTTTAAAATACAAAATAAAAGAAAGATAAAAAAACTTAAGCATTAACTTCTTCTCCTTTCAATAAACCAGTAGAAATCAGCAGTAGGATTATCCATGTCATCCTGTGTATACATAGTTTCTTTCTCTTTTGCAATATATACATATGTATATTCATTTAGTACAAGGTCTACAGCGTCTCACTCTGTAGATCAGACTCAGTGACCCTCCTGTTTTTAGCCTTCCAAGCGCTGGGATTATAGGAGCGCACCACGCCCAGTCTCAACTGCCATCTCAGCACTCCCCAAGGACAGGGCTGGCACAGCGCACTGGCGATCGAACCCTAGTCCCTTTGTCCCTGTGTTTGCCTAAGCAGATGCTTTAGTCCACTGGGCTATCTAGCTGATCTCCTTTCACAGTATATACTGTCCTATGGACAATGGATGGTTAAAGACATTCTGAGGAAAAGTTTCGAATCCATGCATTGAGAAAGTGGGAGTAGGCTGTTAAGAAGGGGCCCACCTATTTTTAGAAACAGGTTTTAACAGGAGGAAGTCACTGAGTCAAAACTCTCGGAAGCCTTTCCGGTTGGATTATGTGACTCATTTGGAGCAATGATGATAAACAAGCGAAGGCTGCAGAAGCTGGAGAAAGAAGGCTAAGCGTGGCTTCAGGTGGGAGGAAGAACAAAGAGTCATTGTTTCAGTGCTTTGCTGGAGGAAATGCTTCTTGTTTGTGAGTCATTTGCAATTAACTCAACCTAGGATGAAAAATGTCGTGTGTATGGAAATGTTATACTACCCGTGTAGTAATAAATTGTTAACAGATGCTGAGAGGATGGAGATTATTATTAATGACTCTGGGAGGAAAGAGGTTGTGGGGAATGTTTGGTTCGGAGAAAGGACACGATTTCTTCTCAGCTCCTGTAGATTTGGCTGGCGCTGCTCCGGAAGTTTACAGCACAGCATGAAAAGCAGAAGAGCACAGTGTACACAGGGGTCTGATCTGCCTTACCCAGACCTATGGAAACTCTGCTCCTAGATTGGGAGGTGCAGAGCCTGTATCTGACTTCTCTCACTTGGAAAGTCAGCGGGACTCCCTCCTGGGAGCGCACCTCAACAGCATCTACAGCTGTGGGGCTCAGCAGGAGCCACAGTTTGGCAGCAGTGATTCCGGGAGTGGGAGTGGGGTAGGGTGGGGAGAGGATGTTCACTGTGCCAAACTTTTAAGTCTTACTGGAGTGTTCCAAAAACTTCAACCATGTACTGCAACAAAGAAGCCCAAATCCTCGGCTCCCAGCAGTCATTCAGGTTCTTACCTCATAATGGTTAAGAGAACATGCATATATATGAAATATGTATCAGGAACTTAGTGCCTGGCAAGTAGAACTGCATAAAAGTTAGCTGCTAGTTATTATTTCATCATCTTAATGCTACATAAAATGAAACCAATTATAAAGTTGTGCTAGTTGTAGCCTCGCTCCCAGGTAGCAGCATTCTATCATCTAATTTTCAGTCTCATTTCTGTAGACTTTCAGGTCATCTAGGCTGACAGTAGAATCCTGCAAAGCTCTGCTTTTACACAGAGCTGAGGACTCTTGCTCCTCCTACACCTAACGTAGGACTGGCTAGGTCAGTGCTTAGCATCACGGTGCTGGTTGGCTCAGTGCCGGGTAGCTTGGTGCTGCTTGACACATGCTAGTTAGGGAGATGATGGTGGAGCAGTGCTGGACGGCACAGTGCTGATTAACATGGTGCTGGGCAGTGTGGCACTGGGTCCCTGGTACCAGCTACTCAGGGTTAGATAACACATGCTGGTTAGCAGAGGGCTACGTAGCCCCGTGTTGGGTAGTGCAGTATTCACCAACTGAGTGCCGCTTGACACGATGTAGAAGATCAGGGCAACTGGGCTGCTGAGATCAGCCTGATCAGGTTTCTTGCAGCTCTGATATTTGTTAGGTATGTGGGATTCTTTTTAGCAAATGACTTTCATTGATCCTCAAGTTTTCCCTCTCTAAAATGGGCAAACTAAGATTGTCCATCCTCAGTTACTTCTGAAGATTAACTGAAACATATGAGAGATGTACCGTAGTCCTAACCAAGTAGTAAGACCTCTTCCATTTATCTATCTATCTATCCATCTATTTATTTATTTTTGGTTCAGGATCTTGTTATGCAGCTCAGACTTTTACTGATCCTACTGTTTCAGCCTCCCCAGCATTGGTTTTGGAGCTGGCATCCCAGGACTGGTAGAGCCTACAGTACCAGGGATTGAGCCCAGGTCTTTGTGCTTGCCAGACAGGTGCTTAGGCTGCCGAGCTACCTCCCCAGCCCATCATCCACTAATGATGGTGGCATTTCAGTATAAACTTCGGGTGGTAAGCCTTTACTTCAAGTCCTGGCTCCTCTACTCATCATCTCTGTGAACTTGAAAATGTGGCTTAGTACTTTGGGACACACTTGTGTCCTCTGTAGAGTGGAGAAAGCAGAAGCACCCAAACTGCCAAGACAATGGATGAGGCGAGAGCCACGAAGCACCCAGGATATGCTCCCCGTCACTCTGCCAGGCGCAGCAGGCAGAAGAGCTGGCGCAGCAGTTCAGTCCATGCTGCCCAGAACCTACCGCCCAGGAGTCCACACTGGCAGGAGTCCTCTCCAGCCATGCTCACTGTGCCCACCTAGTGGTTCACTCCTCCTTTACTCCACTACCCTCCCCTTCTAGAGCCTCTTCCTTGGCTGTCATCTTGCTGCATCCAAATCCTGATTCCTTCAGACATGAGAACCATAAACCACTGCTCTTAAATCTAGCCTTGTTTATTGTGTGATTTGGGGCAAGTTGTTTAAATTCTCTGACCTATTTCCTCCTTTGCAACCACAGGTATTAGATGAAACAATACAAGCAACAAGGCTAGTTCAGAGGCTCACACTGTTTTTAGGTTGTAAATTTCCTTAATACTTGTTCTCAACCCTGAATGCAAAATCTCCTTTCTCTCTGTCTGATGGAATTGGGCCTATCATCTCTAGATTTGTACTGTTCCCAAAGGAGTCTTGTGATATGGCCTGCTTAGGCCCCATCATAGGACAATCAGTCTCTTCTTCTTGCAGCTTGTCTAGAAAAGCCCTTTCTTTTTTGCATCTTACAGTAGAAACTGACTTTCTCCCAAGAGCAGCACTCCTTGCTGGGCTAAACTGTTACATTTATGGCTTCATTTTCACTTCATGTATCCGCCCATTTGAGCTATATTCTCACCTTATTCTAGTCTTGCTTTGACCCATGGGACAGTAGTAGTTATAAGACAAAAAATTACTTGAGAAATGTTTGTGTCCTACACTTTATCCTCCCTTACTACTCTTAGAACTCTGAGACAACTTTGTGAGCAAGCCCAGGTTAGCTTGCTGAAGGATAACTACTATAGAAAGACAGTTCCAGGCACCACAACATCTCAGGGAAGACACCAGCTGACCTGTTAGCCAGCCACATATACAACAAAGATCCTGGCCCAATAGAATACTCACATGCTAAGTACATTCCACGTTGTTGGCCCACAGAATGGAACTAAGTAGATGATATTTAGACTGCTAAATTTTAGATGCTTTCTTCACCAGAAGTGAACTGATATACCTGCTCCCTCTGAGCAGAACCCAGGTGCTTCAGATGAGCTCTAATTAGTCTAATCATATCAGAGAAAACCCAGTCTCTTGGCTAAAGGCTTAGTGATGGATAGCTAAGTCAATCAGCACATGGATTCCCCTGGTCACCAACTTATTTGGAAAGAGTATGTGAGTGATTCAGTTCAAGCCAAGGAAGCCAAGTAAAGGTCTGCTGGAATAAAGCTAATGATAAAGGCTTTTATTATGATAAATCTTCCATAAAATTTCTCTTTTGCTAAATCTTACATGTGGATATAGAAAGGAAAACTGACTCCATTTTTGCCTCCATAAAAGAAACAGCCTGAAGACAAGAACAAAGCAAAGCAATGGCACAGGTGTGAGGGCTGCAGAGATGTAGGCACTGGAGGCTCTAGATTAAGCTGACGCCTATGCCATTTTACATTTGCACTTTAGATCAAGACATTCCCTCATTGTTTAAGCCAATGTGAATGAAGAATACATTTTTCCTAAATGGCTATGTTTTTTTTTTTTTTTTTTTCACTATGCAAGCTCTTCTCCCATGCTCCCTGATGGCAAGACCTAGTGAAGGAGTAAGGACCTTACTGCCTCTGAGTCGGTAGGACTCTTCTGTGAGAACTAGAAAAGATGTTTCTTTAGCGAAGGATGTGGCTTGGTGCTAGAGCACTTGCCAGACTTATACAAAGCCTGAGGTTTGATCCCCAGGACCTCAAGAGATGATAATTACATAGATGGTAGATGATAGATGATAGATAGATAGATAGATAGATAGACAGACAGACAGACAGACAGACAATCTCCTAGAAAAAACATTCTTTTTGGTGTTTAAATCTATGAGAAATAAGTCTCAGAACTGCCATATGTCCTGTCATGTGAAGAAAACTATTTATCATAGAAATGGTCAAAAAAAAAATATATGCTCAAGGAGTGAGGGATGGGGAAGGTATTGGCACTAAAATCCCGGGGTTCTGATTGCCCTTGAAATCTGGCTGTTTCCCTGCTTTCCTCAAAGCTGACTGTTCTGTCCTTTCCAAGGTGCTGGAAGCCAAGAAACGCTCTTTTACTTAAGTTTGTTTGGCATGGATTTCTATAATCCTCAGCCTGAAGAATTTCTTAAAGTGTGTTCTCTACCCTTTTCCTTGATATCATCTGATGAAGTCAGCTTTCTTAGTGATGCTCCCCTCACGTTATCTTCCAGTGATCCAATCTCCTCAACTCCAGTGACATTTTCTTCTGTTCCACTGCTACCTGGGCCTGTTATAGCTCTGAACTCCACCTCTAGTAGATCAAACACAGCTGCAATATTATCTGCGATGCACTAGGTCTAAAATCAAAAGATCTGAGTCCACATCCATGCTCACAAAAAAGGATCTCAGCTTGGATGTTAAATCTGCCTAACATCCTAGCTCTGGTTTCATTTATCCGCCATCAAGTACTGGACCAAACATAGAGGCAACACATCAGGTCTTCTTGATGCTCCATACCCATAGTCCTTCCTTCTAAGTTCAAGGACTTTGTCTTTTTTCCCATCCCTACTTCTCCTACCACTGGTATTTTAATAAGTATCATGCTCTGAAAATTAAATAAATACAATGTGCTGGCACTTCAGAGGCATTCACTTATTTCACAAACATTTATTGAACCAATGCTATGCACCAGTTGATCAGAATTTTTTTAATATACTAGATGTTTTTTAATCAACCACTGTTTGTAACATAATAGGTTAAACTTCTAGTCTTTCAGTAATCTTATGACTGAACATTACTTTAAATTTCAGACACCATTACTTTTTTACCTTTTGGTTTTATTTCCATTCTCATTTTTCTCTTCAAGTAAATTTTTAATTGTATGCAGTACAATGCATGGTTTCAAAATTGCAAAAAAGTTCACCCATATTTAATTAGGAACTTTTCATTTATATTTAAATAAGAAATATAACTGTTACTTACCTCAGTTTAAGAAATGAAGGGCTCGGGCCCGGCAGGATGGCTCAGTGGTCTAAAGCGCCTGCATAGGAAAGCTTAGGCGGCTGCAGAGACCGAGGTTCGATCCCCGGCACCACATGCTGCACCAGCCCTGCCCTCAGGGCAGGCTGAGCTGGACACAAAAATAAAACAAACAAACAAACAAAAGTTCTCAAACAAGAAAAAAAAATAAAATAAATAAAATTCTAAAAAAAAGAAAAGAAATGAAGGACTCAATTGTTAAGTAAAATTTTAATGGAGTACAAGATACATACACAAATGGGTATAAAACATAAATGTACAACTGGATACATTTTCACAAAATACACTCCCCCATGTACCACATCAGTGTATATTCCAATCAGATCCAGAAACAGAGCATGATACCCATAAAATGCCATTAACTTCCCTTTCCAGGCATTACTTGCCCCAGGTAACCCCACTGTGACTGATAGCACAGAGGTTCATTATGCCACGTTGCAGCTTCTCATTCTCAGCATTGTACTTGTGAGAGGCATCCATGTTTATGCACATAGCTACAGATCACTAGGGCTGGGGAGATAGCTCTGTGGCACAAGTGCCTGCCTGGCAAGTATAAGGTCATGAGTTCGAACCCTGGTCCTGCCCAAAAAACAAAACAAATAAATCAACATAGCTACAGGTCACTTACTCTTTCTTTTCTTTCTCTCTCTCTCTTTCTTTCTTTCTTTCTTTCTTTCTTTCTTCCTTCTTTCCTTCCTTCCTTCCTTTCTTTCTTTCTTTCTTTCTCTTCTTTCTTTTTACATGGCCTATACCAGCAGTTCTCAACCTGCAGGGGTCGAATGACCAAAACACAGGGGTCACCTAAAGCCGTAGGAAAATACATAATGCATATCAGGTATTTATTTACATTCTGAATCATAACTGTAACAAAATTAGTTTTGAAGTAGCCACCGAAATTATTTTTTGGTTTGGGGTTATTGCAACATGAAGATCTGTATTGCAGGGTTACAGCATTAGAAAGATTGAGAACCACTGGACAATCTCACTATACACACCAGAATCACAGTGATTCTCCTGTTTTCAGCCTTCCAAGCTCTGGGATTATAGGCACACGCCACCATGCCCAGTCTCAATCACCATCTCAGCTTGCAACTGAAGCCCCGGCACTGCGCTCTGCCTAAGCAGATGCTTTAGTCCATGAGTGATCTGGGGGGCCCTCAGATTACTTATTCTCATTCTGGCATATATTCCGTGTATGATGTTTTATCCTGTTTTCTCCATTTCATTGGTACATTTTAAACATACATAATAATAAAATTTATCATAGGAAATTTGCACCTGTCCATGGTATATCTTGCTTCTTCTTTTTTTCTCATTCCCCTTCCTTCACTTCATCCCCACTTTGTCTCCTTATTTACAAAAGTTTTGTTTTCATTTTTTCTTTTTATCCTTTTTTTAAAATCTTTTTTCCCTTCTCCCCTTGTTTCCCTTCCCATTTGAACTTTTCTTCCCACTTCCTAATATCTATTCTACATTTTAGTCTTTATTTATACATTGTTTCTCACAACAGAGGCATAATGTGACATTTAAACATGTGTGTCCAATTTATTTCACTAAAAAATATGGTCTCCAGGTGCACCTACTGGGCTAGAAATGTCTCAAGCTTAGCTCTCATTATGTCAGATAGTACTTCATTATATATATATATATATATATATATATATATAAACAAACAAGCAAAACAAAAACAAATGCTCTTTTTCATTCATCCTTTGTTGGGCATTTGGGCTACTCCAAGACTGAACTATTACACACCATGCTGCTATGAACAGGGCTGTGCGTATGCTTTGTGGTATGACAATTTAATTCCTTTGGGAAGACGCCTAGAAGGGAAATAGCTGGGTCATATGTAGCCTGTTGCCCTAGTTTTCTTAGGAATCTCTGCACTGATTTCCAGAGTGACTGCAGCAGTCTGCATTGCCACAAACAGTAGAGAAGTGTGCCTTTTCCCCTCAGGCCCTCCGGCATTTGTTATTGGTTCATTTCTTGATGATAGCCATTCTTTATCAGGTGAGATGAAATCCTGGCGTTCTTTTAACCTGCATCTCTCAAATGACCAGGGATTTTGGACATTTTTTCATATATTGATTTGCCATTTATATTTCTTCATCTGAGAAGTGTGTAGTCATTTCGCATGCCCAATTTTGGATTGGGTCTTTAAATTCGGAGGTTCTGATTTTTTTCTTTCTTATTTATTCTAAATGTTGACCTTATGTCTGAGGAAAGCTAACAAATACTTTTCCCACTCTGTGTGCTGTCTTTTCATTCTGTTAGTGATTTCTTTCTTCTGCAAAAAGTTTGTACTACTTTCTGTGCAACCAAAGGGTTTTTTTTTTTTTTTTTTTTTTTGGCATTTATTTACATTTATATCTTCAAGAGTTCTACTTATTTTATCTTTGGAATATTTAGGGTTTCTGATTGCATATTTATTTCTTTGACCCATTTTGATTTTAATTTAGTATGTGTGTGAGTTTTACATCTTGGTTTATTACTTGGCGTCACAATCTTTGACTTGAAATTATACTGAAAGGCTACTGAGATAAAAAAGCGTGGTACTTGAAAAAAAAGATAGATGAGAGGATGAGTGGGACAGGATATAGGTGCAGACACAACTCCAAGTGCACTCAGCTATCTGCTCTTTGACAAAGGGGCCAAACATTTCACTAGGAGAAACCTACTTAATTAATAGTGCTGGAAAAACTGGCTTACCACATACCAAAAATTAAAACTTGATCATAAACTAAGCAAACTCATCCCAAGCTTTTTCCATGCTCTCAGCATAATGAGGCGTGTACAATAAATAAATAATATCTGCAAAATATAATAAGCCCAGACTTTAAAATCAAATTATTACAATAGTGCAGTGGAGAAGCAACCACTAGGAAAAGTACACTAAATGTGATGATTTCTAAGTTTGGTGTTAAAGACTAAAATTAATTTGAAGGCAAAAGCTATTTCAAGCAGAAAGTACATGCAAGATCTCTAGAGTGTTCATTCATAATTCAAAACAATATTTCTGGAACACCTACTAAGTGGCAGGCACCACTGCAATTACAGAGGATGCAGCGAACAAAACCCAGCATATTCCTGTCTTCTTTCTGGACAACCTTTAAGCCTCCCCATAAACAGAGCAAAGAGTTTAAAAAAAAAAAAAAAAAAAAAAAAAAACATGCCACATGCAGAGGACAAGTTAATATCGCACTCATCTATGAGCCTTCATTTCCTCTCATCCCAGCCATCAAAGCCATCACCTTCACAATACTTTATATTTAGTCTTATGGGAGGATAGTGCTTTTCGGGAACTGGTGCCAACCTATAGCAAGCTTTTTCCAGACTGAATGATCATTCAGTGTTTTCACTGTCACTTCCAGGTTGGTGTTACTTGAAAAGTCAGTAAAACATTATCCCTGATATCTGTACCCAAGCCGCTTACAGAAGTATTTTTGCATGTGCAGAAACTGAGTCTGCCTCACGTGCCAGACACCAAGTAGAGACAGCTCCCCACTTATCCCAAGTCATTCCTCCCCTCAACAACTCAAACTAAATGTGTGCTTGTCATTATTCTATTGCCGGTTAAACAAGTCTAATTAGCTCTACCGTTGGAGATCCTGTACACAGCCACACTTACAAATACATACACTGACAGGGGAAGGAGAAATTACTTCTAAAAGGTGGAAACATGTATACCATAGCAATCATAAAGGAGTTTGCAGGGAAGGGGGAGGGAGCATCAGTCTGGAACAGTATGTGGAGCTATCATGATGGTATTTGGTGTATCTATAGTGTGGTACATACAGAGATTGGAGAGGTGCTCAGGGGCCAAGTGGGGAGGGACCCACATAATTTTTAAAATTCTCATCATTGTCCCTTATGTCCACATAGGCCTGAGTGTACCTGAGTTTCCAAGTAGCATCACTGTTTAACAAGTAATTCAAAGCCCTATCCTCATGGATGAGCATACATCTTCCTACTCAAAGAGCACTGATGTATGGATGCTTAGCTTTGTTTGTTTATTTTTTGGTGATACCGGGAATCGAACTCAGGATCTTGTACTTGCCAGGCAAGCACTTTTTCAACTGAGCTGTCTCCCCAACCTGTGGATGCTTAGCTTTTGAACCCAAAAGATTATGGTGTTGTGTGTGTGTGTGTGTTTTCAGAAGAGCTCAGGCTTTACTACACTGATAGACAAGTATAGAAATAGAACAAGAGGAGTTTATGGATTGTTTGATATAAATATACAGGAATAGTAAGGTAGGAACTGGGCAAGAGCTGTGCTGCCACTTGCCCCTCAGTCTCTCCATCCAGAGGGGAAACAGTCAGCCCCAGGGCTTCCCTATTACTGTGTACAGCCTCGATGGAAAAGAGGTCCAGAGCCATAGCAGAAGCGTGGCAGAACCGGTCCCTGCAGGGCTCTGCATCTCGGCCTAGAAAGTTCTCACATCTTTGACACCTCATCAGTTTCTTCCTATCTGAAGCGCACATAGGCCTCAGCATGGTTGCACAAATGCTTGAGAACCTGTCATTAAGAGATGTGGGCTCCGCTCTAAGTGAGGCCACTCACCAGCTGCCCATTCCTAGGCAAACTACCCTCTGTGCCTCTGTTTCCTCATCTGTAAAACGGCAATAACAACCAAGTATGCATCATAATGGTTACAGAGCCTTTGAATAGTGCTCCTACAAATTTATCTTTACTTCAAAGTTGAACTGGAAGGAACTTTATGTCTTTTACTGTTTTTTTCTTCAGGTTATGACTTTCATCTTGTGTGCATATTTGTACCTTAAACTAGGGTCCTATCTTACCTGTGTATGCATATCTTTATTATGTAAATTTAGTTAAATATGTATTTAATTCAGCAGTTATAAAATGAGTAAATTCAGGATGAATACACAAACTTTATTCCATTATCAGTGAAAATATATGGGCATGATATTGGCAAATTTTTAAATACATAATCAAATATATATCTATATCTTAACATTCTCTAATGCTATTCTATAACTCCATGGTATTCATAAGACTACATAAAGGTGTAACATTGTTTGTAATGATAAAACACAGTGGAGGTAATTTAAATGTCCATATTTGAATGAATAAATTATAGTATATTCTTGCAAATAAAATTCCACACAACCATTAAAGAAGTACCATATGTACAGACTTGGAAAGAAATCTGCAACATATTGTAAAGCGAAAAGCGAGGCTGTGGCACAATATGTATGGTGTTAATACTCATTTTGGATTTTAAGCAACATATACAATAAAAAGAGCTGATGATTTATTGAATATTTATTGTTTTCCAGATACTTCTCTAAATATTTAATCCTTAGAGCTGCTTCGAGAGATAAGTGCTCTTAGACTGTGTTGGAGATGGAGAAACTGAGGCACCATGTTGAGTAGCATGGCCAAGGTCGTGGAGTTAGTAAGCAGCGAGTGCAGAGAGAGGCAGGCACTCTGGCCTTGCAGCTGGCACCTTCAACCACACTCCATGTGTCACAGGCACAGAAAAAGACCTCAGACTGGAAGGGGCTGGAAAAAGACCTTTCTCCACCTACTTTATCCACTTTTGTACTGTTTGGGTTTGTTATAATGAGCATGTAATTGAAAAATAAAAATTTTATAAAAGCACCCAACCATGTGGAATCCTTTCCTGGGACAGAAGCCAAGAAGGGGTGGAGGGAGCCACAGACTCTTTTCTCAGCTGGGATGAACTCACACCTAGATTCAGATGACTCTACTAATCCATGGAGGAGGGCACTAGTTTATGTGCGACATAGAGTTCCACTCTACCTTCACTACTTACTTGTGAGTGACGTGTGCATGTGTGTGTGTGTGTCTGTGTGTGTGTGTGTGTGTGAGAGAGAGAGAGAGAGAGAGAGAGACTGAGGCAGAGCCAGAGCCAGAGCCAGAGCCAGAGCCAGAGCTAGAGCCAGAGCCAGAGGCAAAGACAGACGGACTGGCAGGCTGACAGGCAGACAGAGACAAAGCCTGGCTGGGGACTGACTCTAGGAACACTATCCAGGCTGACCTCAAACTTGCCAACCTCCTGCCTCAGCCTCTCAAGTGTCCGGGATAGCGAGCACGCACCCCTACACCGAGCTGGGTAGGCTTTGCCAACGTCTAAACCTCTCTGAGCCCCCACTTCTGTCCTTCGTGAACCTAATATCACCACTACAGACTTGCTGTGAGAACTAAGATGACTAACACATAACAAGTGGTCAGCATGAGATGGTTTTATGACCACTAGGACCCATTCTCTCTGCCATGATGCCTTCTGGGGGTGTGGTGGCACTTGAATGAAGACAAAATCATTTAGCTGATGTCAACAGGAAACGTTTTATTGCCATATAATGTCAACAGCCAATTCTAAGGTCCAAACTCAGTTCTGACAGAATCTCACAATCATAATATAAATTTTAAAGCCCAATAACTCCCAAGTCTCCCCCTAACTTTAAGATACCTCTCATATCACTGGAAAAAAAAGAAAAGATAGATTTCTTGGGCCATCTATCTACCTTAGCTTTAGGGTCCCAAATCTGGTCTGATGTCTACAAAAAGTAATTTCCCTCCAGTAGATCTAGAAAGTACCAGGAAATCTAGTAAGCCTGGGTAGGGCATAGAATGAATAGAGAATGTCTATCCTGTCCTATCTTTAGCAACCTGGACTTGGATTGGGGATGTAGCTCAGTGGTAGAGCATCTGCCTAGCATCCATCACTGCCCAGGTCTGGTCCTTACTACTCAAAAAAAGAAAAGGAAGACAGAGAGAGCGAGCAAGAGAGACAGAAAGAGAGAGAGAGAGAGAGAGAGAGAGAGAGAGAGAGAGAGAGAGAGAGAGGCATAACCTGGACTTAAGGATGCACCAGGGACAGAGAAAAAATTTTGGCTGGGAGGAATTATTGACACCCTTAATCCTTGTACTTCAACCTCACAGTGGTCTCCCAGTGTCACCCAACATCACCTGTGTGGCCTGTGTGGGCTGGATGATCCAGATAACTAGTGCATTTCCCCCAGCAGCTCACTGGATGCTGGCCTTGAGCAAGAGCATTCGCCATTTGAAGCCCTTGTGAAGTCTGCGCGATGCTTTGTAATCTGCCGAGCAGCTTCTTCGTTTATCGCTATTGTGCATTCCTACAGTTTCTTAGTTTAATGACACCCTTTCTGAAGGAGCAGTGATGGTGCCAAATGGCACTTGCATTTCCAGGAAAGCAGCCAAACTCATTAAGTTAATAAAGGGATTTAGCTGTATAGCGTTGCCTCCTTCGCCCACATTCCCGAAAAACCTTCCTCTCGCAACTCATCAGCAGCCATTAAACCTCTGCCTCCACCTGCAAAGCTCTCATCCCACTGCAAAGCTCTCATCCCACGTGAGTCATACCACGTGGCCTGTGGTGGGCTGCAGAGAGCAGAGAGCTCTGCGTGTGAGCTGGGATGCCCATCTCAGAGCCTGATCAGATGGCTTAGCTGCGGTGCTATTCCCCAGGCTATTTCCTATAACTACACTCTCTTTAGCAGAGTGAGCTCCCGTGGAGCCTCCATGGAACCTGGTTAGGGACAAGACACACCTCAACTCTCTGCCTGGCTGTTACAGCTGGACTGTGGGTGCACAGCAAAGCTCTAATGTCTGTCGGGAAACGGTGAACAGGTGGACCACCATCCATCCTACCCTTCCGTCGTCACGCCTCCTTGTGGCAGCCAGGATAATCATTCTAAAGCTAAACTATCAGTCTGATTGTCTCCTCCCCCACCACACGGCCTTGCCAGGTTCTCACAGCCCACAGTCACGCCTCCTCACATCAAGTCTCTCAGGGCACCTTCCTCGAGCCGTTACTTCTTCAACTGCCCGTTTCCCACGGCCCATCACACAGCCCATTGTCCCTCTCATTTCAGCCTTTGGGTACGGGTCTTCAGATGCCTGCAGTACCTTCCCCTTCATGCTGCTTCCCTAACTCCCGCCTAACCATGGCTCATCTTTAAAGACTCTCTACAGAACCCCCTTCCACCAATCCACCAAACTTGCCTGCTTAAGTGGTCCTTCCAGCCTCCACAGCAGGCACCCAGGCCCATTCACCAGAGGACCTGCCACACTGGCCTGTGGTCCTGGGCTCCAGAGGACATGTGTCGTTCCTGCCTCTGTGTTCCTGTGCCCCTGGCAATTGGAGGCACTGACATGTGAAGCCGAAATGTCCTACATGTGGCGTGAGTATCAGTGCCTGTGTGCTGAGTGCCTGCCTTTCCTGTCATGCTACCTCCTCAGTGATCCTTGTAGAAGTACTGTTCCTTTTTCTGAATTCAGGCCTCTTTTCTTCACTCCCTTTTGGTGGACTTATTTGTTTTCTCCTTGCTCAGTGAAAGTCATGTCTACTTATTCAACTGAAGCTTTAAATGGTTTCATTCTGCGGTACCAGAGAAAGCTTGCACTTGGTCCCGGCTTACGGTCATGGAGTCACCCATCCATCTCCTCACCGGTTGCACCGGTCTCGTCCCAGTCTCCACTAGAGGCTCAGTGAGTCTCCTCACACTCCCACCAAGCTGCAAAGGATCTAAGGGTTCAGTCTTAGCCCATCTACCCCAAGTCTGACTCTGACACAGTTTCCCGACGTGTGCTGTACCACAGTGTAGCAGCGGTGCCCACAGAAGAAACTCATTTCCCTTAATAATCCTATACATATCAATTGCTGAGTTCAGCCAGGACTCTCAGGAAGGATTTTATGTTTCCTACTGGCACCAGTTCTTGGTGTGATAAATTCCCAATGTTTACCTCTCTTTGAGCATATGTCAAATACATTTCTTCTAAGTGTCAGGGCACAGAAGGCAACTATTAGCCTAGAAATAGCACTCATATGTAGGTTACAGTCTTGTACCAAACTTCTCACTCCACTCTTCCAGATTCAAGATACTCCTTCAGAAGAATAAAAGACTGTGGAAGAGTTGGATGAAGAAGCCAGAGGCCTTGCACAAGAGGAAGTTACATTGGTTCCCATAAGGGCCACCAATGGTCACCTTGCAGGAACCCTGTGGTCAAAGTGAGGGCCTCCTATTTATAGCACTAAGGCCAGAGGTTGGTCCAGGAACCCAACAATTGAGCCTTCACCAGCTGGGTTCAACAGTAAAACTGCAATACTCTGTTAATAACGCAATTACTGCATTTCTGTTAAAGTTGATGTAACAGAAGAAGAAAAAAAAAAAGAAGAAGAAGAAGAAGAAGACTAGCTGAGCACAGCAATGTGTACTTGTAATCCCAGCGCTTGGGAAGCTGAGGCAGGAGGACTACTGTAAGTTTGAGCCCTGCCTGGGCTACATAATGACTACTGTAAGTTTGAGCCCTGCCTGGGCTACATAATGAATTCAAGATTAGCCTCAGTTGCACAGTGAAGCTTTCTCAAACAAACAAGCAAAAAGACTGAAACTGGTCTAATATTCCCATATCAGGGCATTTAATGGAGAAGCCACACTAAGACTAGAAGCACTAAGACACCAAAAAAGGGATCTGCAGCAACCCCCAATTTAGCAGCAGCAGACATATGTCTTCTTCATGGCTACAGGACGTGGAGGAATGGAGGAAGAACTACCAAAACCAGAAGCCAGAGCCAGCCGGCCAGAGCCAGAGCCACGGCAGAAGTTGCCAGCGGGAGGTGGGGACATGAAGAGGCTATGTAGATGCAGCCGTGACCAGAAAAGGTCTTCCTTGCCTAGGGAACAGAGCTTAAAGAAGACACCTGCCCTCTCTTCTCCCTCTCCAGCATCCCGCCAGACCTAGACAGGGGCCAGGTGTGGCATTGTGGGAGACACGGCCTCTAGGAGAAAGGCAGCAGATAGATTTAAAGGCAGGAGGCAGTGCCCGGTCCTGGGACCAATGCACAGTTGCAGGCCAGACGTTCCTGTAACACCCTTGCTTGCTTCATCCGTTTTTTAGAACTTCCTGCTGTGTGCTTTCTTAGCCTCTGTCCTTCTAGACTGAAAAAAATCTATTCCCATAGTGCCGTCTTCTCCGTCCACCCTGTGTTTTCAGCTGATTTTTAAATTCTTCAAATCCTTATCAGCTACCAATAGAAAGTTGGCTAGTTAGTGGGAAGAAGAGACAACTGAACATAAAGAAAGAAGATGTATTTCTTATTCTCAGGAAGTCTGCACTGTGGGAGGCAGGGAGACTGACGCATACACACACCTCTCTAACATAAAATAATTTGTGTGAACACAAAAAAGAACTAGAATGGCACGGTTTGTGTCTAATTGTCCCCCTCCTCCCCAAAGCCTCATGCAATCATGGGGTGGACTTCAAGAGTTTGTGATTAGCTCATGATCCACTGGGATTATGGATGTTAGTGCTGCTGGGATTACGGGGATGAATACAACTCCCAGCCTGGGGCAGATAGTCTGAATGCTACTTCAGGGGGACAGACTTGCTCTCTGTAGCCATGGTTGCCACTGCTCCTGCCCTTCGGCTCTTGGTCCTTGCCATCGCCATGAGCTGCTGCCCTCTGCTATGAGGCACTCTGCCTTGGAGCCGGCAGAGCATGGACTGAAACCTCCAGTAACTGAAAGCTAGATAAACCTTGCCTTCCTTCACTTGGGGTGTTGGGTATTTGTCGCAGCAATGACAGAAGCGTAGCTAAGACATAGTGCTTTGGAAAATGAGAGGTTTCCAGCAAGAGGACATTTGAACTGAATCTTAGCTGAGGATTTCCTTTGATACTCGCGGCCCTGCCTGGTGGTGGCTGGCCCCGGGGTCTTTTTTACTGCAAGTGTACATTGGGAACTGATATCAGGGCCCCCTGCATCACAACAGGGCCAACTTAGACTCATCTTCCTCTAATCGCTCCCTGAACCCATCTCCTTGTTTATTTTGGCGGATGCCTCTGAAGTGCCATCTCCTCACCTGCCAGTTTCTAAGCAAAGCAGCAGAAAAGCAGAAGCCCACTCTCCTCAGAGTCGATTTGCCAATGGCAGCCCACGCTCTTGGACTCCCTCTCTGAGTTTCCCACTGCGTTCCCACTTCTCGCTGTCATGCCCTTCACCTGCATTACATGGAAGCCTGATACAAAAAAAAAAAAAAAAGCAACACAAAAAAACCAAGAACTGGGTCTTTTCATCAGTCCAGATGTGAGTAAGCACAAAGAAAAACAAAACCAATAGAAAGAAGAATCCTACACCTTCTCCTCCTTGGACAGCCAGCCAGGTCCACATCGGCCATATCTTCTTTCTGGTCCTGCACAACAAGAAATCACGCATCTTTTCTGGATTACTGACTTTGGACCTGGAATTTCTGTAGGACTCTGGGAGCACCGAGAGATAGACAAGACATACTCCCTGCCCCACGAATTCACACCTCAGGCCTCTACAATCAGGCCCTGGCCTGCTTCTCCTGTGTCATCGTCCCTTGCTACTTTCCCACCATACATCTTCGCTGCAGTGACATGGGTGAGGCAGGACTCGGGGACTGAAAACACCATAGATACAGAGCAGGAGAGAGGAATTCAACCCCTTGGGGTTATTCTTTTGTACCTAACTCAGCAGGCTACTGGTGAGCTCAGAAAGAGCATCAAGAAGTCATTTGCATAGCATATATTAATGATAAAGTTTTACAAGTTTTGTGTCAAAGCCTTAGGAAGCCAAACCACCAAAGAAAGCCAGGTGTTGATAATTGATAAGACAGCTGGACAGCTCCACGCAGCCCATGTCTTTCTTATTCTGTGACTCACTTATTCCTTTGTTTAAAAAGTGCATAATGAACTTCTGCTTTTTATAACCAATATTCTGTGTTAGGTTCTGAGAGTGTGGTTGTGTGCTAGGCAGATTTGGTCCCTTGAGAACTTATAGTCTAAGGCCATGATAGTGAATTTCTATAGACAAGTGCCCCAGCTGAGGCCCAAACCCACTTATTTAACTCCAAGTCCCAAGACTGCAATTAAACCTGAATATTAAAGTTTCAGTTTAGAAAAAACAATTTATACAGGAACATATTTTGTCTTAAAGGAAATGCAAATAATACCTTGCCGTATGTTGGTCACTATGGGTCTACAAGATATCCAGCCAAGAACTCCAAAAAAGAACAGTGGCACCTTCCTTGGCTTTATCCCACATGTGCAGGTCCCTGTAAACTGGAAGAAACCCTGCAGATAAATAGACTTGGATCTGACTGCTTTTAGCCGCATCAGTCTGAGGAAGAGGACCTATTTCATCTGCCCAAGATCTATTGGAAAGCAGAAGCCTGTCTTTGATCTGAGCAGGATGAACACAGCACAGCTCCAGGTCCCTGAGGGGCCCACAAGGTTGCCATGAGTGGTGTCTGTTTCCTCCTCAGACCCTTTGTAGCCTTCTCAGTCTCTCTCCAGGGCCTGTACAGGAAGCACTAGAGCCCTAAGCCTCTCAAGTACCCCCTTCACTAACCTACTCCATGAGACCACTATATTTGCAGAAAGGTTTCCCTCTCTTGACCCCACAGCCATCCAGTCTGCTTTTCATGCTTTTATTCCAAGCTCTAAGTCTTATTTCTGTTAAATTATTGCCACCTGGTGGCCTATGCCAATTTTTCTTAAGAGAAAGGAGCTGGAGTAATGCAATTTAATACCCAGTTGACATCCAGATTTGTAGTTTTCTAGGGAGGTTTAGAAGGGCTGTCACCGTGACCACATTAATTCTCCACTCTAAGCCTCAGATGGCTGAGATTTGGCCTGTTCTTATAGTCTTCTTGAAGAGAATTCCATGCTCGTTTCTCACGACAGAAGTCCTCCCTTGGAGCTAGTCCCAGTCCCTCTTGCCACAGTTAAAGCCCCTTTGCATTGACATCAATGGAGCTGGACAGGCTCCAAGTTCATCATCCAGTTTCTGTGTCTTCTACCTCAAGAGCCTCCAGATGCAGAGAATGGGCAACAGTCTACCAGATACAGTGGATGCAAGGGTCCTCCGGGAGGCTCAGGTCTCCATAGTGTGAGGTCTGGAACAGGGCCAAGCTCACACCTCACCTGCATCCCAGTGGTCTTCTAGAGCCAGCTTTCTAAAAGGTTGGGTGACAAGAAGACAGATTTGTTGGGGGCAGAATACTAGGCTATCACCCTCAAGAACACATATTTCCCTTCAGTGAAGGGATGGCAAACCACAAGACTGGGGTCTGGAGTCATAGACCTGGATCTCATTAAAAACCAGAGATTAAAAGCTGAGTCTTAGAAAAGTGTTGGGAAGATGAGCCAAGCTGGCTTCCCAAGGGCCTGAGCATAACCAGAGCTCTCTCAGCAGAGATCTCAGATGTTGGTCGCCTGTCAACTCTCTGCACCGGGCACTGTTGGCAAAAACCCCAATGCAGCTGTTTTCCTCCAAAACAGATTAAATAAATAAGAGCACATCCAAACTATGAAATATTATGTAAGTAGAAAAAAAATAAGAAAAGAATAATTGAGATTTGTATGTGTTAACACAAAGAGCTATAAACAAAAAGAAAATATTAAATCTCAAAGAATTTTGTTCATCAGTGTAGTGTCTAGAAAAGTAATTGCATTCATGTGGGTTTCTTTTCAACATTAAGACATGTGTGTAATGTTTATGTAACCAAGGTTACCCATGGGAATCAGGTGGGCTGGTAGCAAGTCAAGGGAACAATTTTATTTCACATATTTCTATTGCATATTGAATAACTTTGATGACCAGTCTAATCAATAAGGGGAAACATCTTAAAGTTATATGTATTTGGTTAGTAGTATTGCACTGTTGGTAAATTTCCAAAATTTCATCATTGTATTGTGGTTTTTATAAGAAAATATCCTTAATACTTGCCAAAGCCTTTACAGGTAAAAGCCATTCTATCTGTAACTTATTCTTTTTTGGTTTGTTTTTGTTTTTGTTTCTTTGGTTCCAGGGATAGAACTTGGGACCTTATGCTTATCAGGCAAGCACTTATGCCACTGAGCTATCTGAGCTATCTCCCCAACCCATGTGTAAAGGAGCTTTTTGAAAAATATTCTATTATTATAAACTAATCAGAGAAAAAATATGTTAAATAATAGTAAGTATACAGAGTTAGCAAATAATTTGTTGAAGCATTAATAATTGGGAAATCTAGATAAAGATTATATGAAAATTCTTTGTACAAATCTTGCCATTTCCTATAAATTCTGGCAGATTCTCAAGATTAAAAAAACAAAAAAAGATTGTGAAAGCATCACCCATAGTCTCTTCCTTCTGGTGTGGAAATTTCCCAGTGTCTTGCCTGGAATCTAGGAGGATCTGATTGGTTGAGGCTTTGTGTGTAAGGCTGGAACTGGATCATCATTCTTCACTAAACACTAAATGCAATTAAGGAAGTTAAATGGGAATTCTGAGCAAGAAGGGGTGTGTTCTACAGTGACACACTTTAGCTGTCCTTTGGACATTGTGTTTGCTCTTGGAGTTTGCAATGTGGATATGTATATATATATATATATATATATATATATATATATATATAGTTGAGAAAAAATGTGAATGTTGTCAAAATCAAAATATAGTTGTTCCTGTTAACCTGCACACAAAATGTCAATAGAGCAGACGATTGTGCAGGAAGCGTTCTTACACATGATCACCAGATGGAATCATCATAAAGGACCCGCAAGCTCACCTGGAAGCTACAGTCACCTTGTACAAAAAGTAATTCTTCAAGGACATCTGTCCAGCAACTGGCTACTCAACCTTGGACTGGTGGCACTCCTGCTATTAATCATTTTGACCAAACATTACTGCTCCACAGTATCTTATATAATCCTCCTTGACTTTTTCTTTACAAGTTTGCCCTCACAGCAACACCTCTGATCGCACCAACTGTGTGCTGTCTCACATGTATTCCCCCTATGGGGCTCTGCTCCTTCCATTCCAATGCCCCTGCTCTTTGAGAATCAATGCCAGCATTCTATGGAAAATCACTGGCATCCTTTTTATTATTTACTTAGGCATAACACTGTCCAAGTTCATAAGATTAATTATTCCAAATCATGGGGATGGCACAGCATCCTGATATTTCCTTCACTCCACACTTAAGGAAGAATTAAAAGAAAGACAAAGAGAAGGCACATGAGAGGAAGGAGAATGGGTGAACTTGATCTTATTTTTTAACAAACAGTTGCAGACATTGACATTTAGCCCATAATTTTATCTAAGCCTACAACAAACTAACTTTGGGGAAATACACTGTCAAACTATTGAGATTGTCTTGTTAGCTCCACGGTGCAGCCTACTCTCCTCAAGGAAGCTGCTATTTCCTCACCTGTCTCCTTGGAAGGAAACTGACCTTATGCATGTGTTAGGCATGATGTGGACACGGGTTGAAAGCTGTTTTTTTTTTTTTTTTTTTTTTTTTTTTCTGGGCTGGTGAAGCTGGATGCCTCCTTCCCCCAAGCTGTGGGGGTAGCTGCAGAATCAGGACCAAGGAATGACCCTCCCGTGTCTGCCCCAGGGTCTTCCCCACCTAGACCAGCCAGAGCTACAGAGACTGCGGGCCAGGAAAGAATGGGCCAGGACCTGTGGACTGTGAGCACAAGTCAGCAGCAGCTACTTAAGGGACTTCCTGCTGGATTTGCTTACCTTCATCCCTGATCCTTCAGGATGGTTAAAGCTATATCTTCATTCACGGTCTCAGCTGCACCTGAAAAACAGTACAGCCTCCCCACCTGCTTTATAGTTTCTAGTCATCTTCAAGGCATTATCTCTTTTCCTGTGCAAAGGAAACAAGACTCCAGACTCCTGGGGCTGGCATCTGCATATTCTGTCACGTCTTCTGGGTTGAGGAGAGCAGGTTTGGGTGTGTGCTCAGCAGGCAAAATTTTGGAGATATTGCTGTGTCTGAAAGAGAAAATCTAACCTTGCAGGTCTTTTGTAGTGCTAGTTACATCCCAGTTCCCGGTCCCTAGAAAATCACACACAACTGAACTCTTTTTCTGTCACAATACTCAAACTTCTGATTTTGTCTCTGGGGCTTTTCATTAAAATGGAAGCTGCCTCTGCTTCTGTATCCATGTTCCCCAGCCACCAATGGATGCTTCCTTGAACGCTGCATACTTAGCACTCTGTCCAGAGTTCTTTGCTGTCCTTTGTCACAGTCATTATTTGCCAAGGTTCAAACCAAGTCCCATGCAATGCCTTCTGCATCCCTGGATAGAAGGGGCCACTGTAGCTTTGAGACAGAAAAAACTACAGTGCTTTCTATTGTCCTACACTGTCCTCTCAGACAAGAAAATACTTCTGTTTTTGTAATTTTAGGGAAAGGTCTACCAGGTGTTCCAGGTTTCTCTACTAGATCAGACTTGTAGTGATCCACCTGTTTACAGCCTCCCAAGAGCTGGGATTATAGGAACGCGCCACCATGCCCAGTCTCAAGTGCCATCTCAGCACACCCCGGGGGTCAGGCCTGGGGGATCAAACCCCCAGCCCTTGTGCCTGCTTGCAGGTGCTTTAATCTGCTGAGCTATTTGGCCAGCCCAAGAAAATACTTCTGAAAACAGTTTGCTCTCACAGCATTGACTAAATCCATTGGGAAATACTGAAAACTTCCCCCCACTGGCTTGCTGTGCAGAACTCAGGTCTTCTTTCTGCTCAGCCTGGAAATGGGCCCAGTAGCAGCATCTGCCTTCGACAAGTCCACCTGGATCCTTTTGCTCGGCCCACTGACAGGAAGATTTCCCTCCTATACCGAGCCAGCTGGTGCTGATGAGCTCAATCGCTGTCATTTCTCTTATTATTAAAAGTATCAATATTTCTAGACTTTACCTGGTTGCTACTCTCGTGATTGTACTCTAGGACTTTACTATGGCTCCCTATATCTTCAGGCAGCGGAGTACCTGTTGATTAAATTTAGTCTCCTACAACAGCCTGTTTATGTTGTTTATGTCTAATTCACTATAGTCAAGCTACAAAACTGGGGTTTAAAATGCTCTTAAATGGTCCAGGAGAAAGAGAGCAAAGACAACAGGTGCCAGAAACAGGTTAACTATTAAGCTCCAAGTCTCAAAGAAAGCACCAACTGGTCCTCCAATTGAGGAGCTGGTTTCAATACAAGGAAAGTACACTAGTGCCCTCTGATGGCCAACATAAGCAACTGCTTGGAAGAATGAAAAATGAGGCTACTCAGGGTCTGTAAGCATTTATTGTTTGCAGATCACGGCCAACCACTGTTTTAGGCACAGAGAATTAATGACCAATAAAACAGTCTCACTCGTGTCGTCTGAGAGTTCACATTCTATTTGAAGGTGTTATACAGACAGTGCTGGCAAGAAAAAAGATGAGCACTGGTGGAAGGCCAGGAAAGAAATTTAAGCAGTGTACAAGGACAGATAGAGAGGTTTAAGATCTGTCTTGAGGAGATGGCACAAGCTGTGGGGTTTCATAGGAAAGAGGAACAAAGCCATGGTTTCTAGAATTGGTATAGCCCCAGAGTAGGTAATCTGGATCAAGCTATAGCCGAGTTGATTATTATCTTGCCCTGGTTCTGCAAATTGAATCCAGAGAAGTCCTAATGGCTTGAAGGGGGACTCAATTTTTGCAAGGTGATTGCTTTGCCTGAGGGGCAGTCTCAGTTTTATCATGTGACAATATCAGAAAAAGCTATACTTCTGTTTGAATCATAGGTGACTGCAGACTTTCTAGGCACATTTCTTTGGGGTTTGGAATAGGACAGTATAAAAACTGACAATTGAATTTGTTGCGAAGTTTGAAGATATATTATTAACTGATAACTTGGTGTCTCAGTCTTAAAGTGAGATTGGATTGGCTATGTAAATTTAGAGCGAATGAACCTTGTAGTATCAGTTTTATCAGCCAGCCCTTAAGTAACCAACATGCCTATGGCAAAGATGTGCAAGAATCTGACAAAGTTTTGAGTTGAAAAAGGAGGCATAAAAATTGGAGAATGGACTCAGAGATTTATTCTGGTTTCAATTACTCATTGGACATCATGGAGTCCAATCATTAAGTCCTTGATACAGTGCCAACTTCCAGGCGGGTTGCATGCTGCTGTGAGTGAGAAGAGTCAAGATGACAATGGAGATCAGACCTCCTCAGTCTGCCTGAGACCATCGGATGGCCTGAGACTTCCGGCTACCTGAGACTCCTCCAGCTTGCCTGAGACCTACAGCCTGCCTGAGACCTCCTCCAGCCTGCCGCATCAGACCTCCTCCAGTCCACCTGAGACCTCTGGCTACCTGAGATCCCCTCTGGCCGGCCTGAGCCCTCTGATCTGCCTGAGACTTCCAGCCACCTGCAACTCTTCCGGTCCACATGAGATCTTCAGCCCACCTGAGACCCCTCGCCCACCTGAGACCTCCTCTGGCCTGCCTGAGACTTCTGGCCACCTGAGGCCTCTTCTGGTTGGCATGAGACCTCTGGCTTGCCGAATCAGATTTCCTCCAGCCCACCTGAGACCTCTGGCCTGCCTGAGACTTCTGGCCACCTGAGATTCCTCCAGCCCATGTGAGGCCTCTGGCCTGCCTGAGACCTTGGGCCCACCTGAGACCTCTGGCCCACATGAGACTTCCGGCCACCTGAGACCTCCAGCCTACCTGAGACCTCCTCCCTGCATGAGAATTCCAGCCCTCTGAGACCTCCTCCAGCCCACCTGAGACTTCCTGCGGCCCCACCTGAGAAGCCCAGCCCTCCTGAGACCTCCTCTGGCCTGCCTGAAAACTCTAGCTGCCTGAGACCCTCAGCCCTCCTGAGACCTCCTGCAGACCATCTGAGACATCCTGCCACCTGAGACCTCCTCAGGACTGCCTGGGACCTCCTCTGGCTCACTGCAAGTGCAACCTATCCAGCATTAGGCCCTCCATGACAGACCTCCTCAGGCCCACCGCAAGCGCAGGCTATCCAGCAGCTAGGTCTGCCAGGTGAGTCAGTCCTTCAGCCAGACACAAGCATAGCCCATCCAGTACCAGAAATGCCACATGAGTCAGACCTCTGGCCTGACACAAGCTTACCTAACCTAGCAGTGAGGCCCTCCAGGTGAGCAAGACCTCCCTCCCCCAGCCTACAAGCAGCTCAACCGACCCAGCAGCCTGGACTGAATGACTAACCTGTGGGAACACAGTCCTGGACCAAAGGTCACTGCTATACACAATGATACAGACAAGGAGCAAAATGCAATCTCAGGTCCTGAGATGACCTGCAACAGATACAGGAGACACTACCCTACAAGAAAATGATAATCATGCAGATGATATCTCTGAATCTATAGATTCTGAGCTAGACAGACAAGTGCAGAAACATATACAGCAACTCAGATTAGAGATAACATGTGAAGTAAAGAATGAAATGCATAAATGAATAGACTCTGGAGTGGAAAAACAACTGTGGAAATGTATAGAGGAAACCAGAACAGAAATAACCTCTGAAGTTAAAAAAAGACCTTTCTAAATTAATAACATCTAAAGTAGGGGAAGAACTACAGAAAGATAGAGAGGATACCAGAGCAAAAATATTCTCTGAACTAGACAGAGAAAGGATAACTATAATAAGAGACTTCAGTACTACTAAAGAAGACATTGATAAAAAGTGAGAGGAGGATAGAAAAATGATGGATTCCCTGATTGAACAATATAGTAAAGAAATAGATCACATGAAATAGTTTCAAAGAGATAAACAAGAAAATAAAACTTCAAATACAAGCTGACAAAAACATACAAATGAAAGTGAAGATAGAGTCTCAGATCTTGAAGACACCGTCTCAACTAGTCAAAAGGTAAGAAAGAATCTCTTAAAAAGAAATAGGATGCAAGAAAAAATAATTCAATATCTGCAAGATATTGCAAAAAATGAAAAACATGAGATTAATAGGAATCAATGAGAAATAAGGAGTCAACACAAAAGACATAAAAAGAATATTGGCAGAAAACTTTCCAAATTTGAGAAAACAATTGATCATTTAGATAACTGAAGCATATAAAACTCCAAATAGCATAAACCTGACTAAAAACACACCCAGACATATAATAGTCAAGATTCTAGAAATCTAGCAGAATAATATACTAAAAGCTGCTACAGAAAAGAAACAGATCACATTTAAAGGAAAACCCATACGAATAACATCAGATTTCCCTTCACAAACCAGGAAGTCAAGAAAACCATGGAGCAGAGTGCTTCAAGACCTCCATGAAAACAAATTCTAGCCCACACTACTATACCTAACAAAACTGTCCTTCAAGGATGAAGGAGAAGTGAAATACATCCATGATAAGAAGTAACTAAAGAATTTCATGACCTCAAAGCCAGCCCTGCAAAGTATACTAAAAAAAAAAAAAAAAAATTAGGGAAAGACCAAAGCAACCCAAACTCAACAAATGAGAAAAGAAGGAACCCACCAAAGAAGGCAACCAATTAAACACAGGAGAAAAAGAGGTAAACAGTTGTAAGTAAAACTCATGTCAATCATAAATCAATACATTTCAATTATAACCATCAATGTAAATGGACTCAATTCTCCAATTAAATGAAATAGACTGGCAGAGTGGATAAGGAAGCAAAATCCAACCATATGTTATATACAAGAAACACACTTAACTCATAAAGAAACTCATAGGCTAAAAGCTAAAGGGTGGAAAACAATACTACATGCTCCAGCACCTCAGAGCAAAGAAAGGGTAGCAATCTTGTTTGCAGGTACTCTAAATTTCAAACCAAGTTTGGTGAAATGAAATAAAGAAGGCTACTACATACTGGTTAGGGAACAAATTCAAGACGAAGAGGTAACACTCATAAATATGTATGCACCCAACATGGGAGCACCAAGTTACATAAGACAAACCTTAATGGACATAAAAAATCTCATATCCAATACCACAATCTTCACAGGAGACCTTAACACTCCCTTATCCGAAAAAAATAGATCAAGCAGACAAAAAGTTAACAAAGAACTAGCAGACCTGAACCAGAACCTGGAAGAACTGGATTTAATGGATATGCAGAGTGTTCTACCCAAACACTTCAGAATACACATTTTTTTCAGCTGCACATGGGACATTTTCTAAAATAGACCACATATTAATCCATAGGTCATGTTTAAGTATATGCAAGAAAACAAAAATTATCCCATGCATACTATCTAACCACAGTGCAATGAAATTGCAAATAAATGACAACAGAAACCACAAGAACCTCAAAAATACATGGAAATTAAACAACATCCTTCTCAGCAACCAGTGGATTACAGATCAAATTAAACAAGAAATTAAACAATATATACAATTTAATGAAAATTCAAACACTACCTACTGGAATTTCTGGGATGCAATGTGTCTTAGTTACTTTTCACTTGTTGCTGAGACAAATACCCGACACTCAAAATGAAGGAAAGAACGGTTTATTTAGCTCACAGTTACTGGAGGTTTCAGTCCATGTTTGGCTGGCCTAAGGCTGAGAGGAACAGGGCAGAGAGCATCCAGTTCATGGCAGTGGAGCAGCAACAAGTGGTGGCAGAGACAGCCAATCAATCAGGTCAGCAGAGCAGCAGTGACAGCCCGAGTCTGTCTCTCTGTCTCTCTTTATATTACGTTCAGGCTCTCCACCTTAGCCCCGACCTTAGGCTATACCCATAATTCCAGAAGTACTTCAACCCATAATCCCATCAGTACTAAAAGCCATAATCCCAGGGATCATGGATCAAATCTCAAACTCTAGAAGTCCCTGCCCAATGACTACACAAGACTTTGGGGGGACAATTAGACATAAACCACAATACAATGAAAGCAGTTATTTAAGGGAAATTTATAGCCCTGAACTCACATATTAAGAAGATACGATGGGAACAAATAAATACTCTGATGCAGTACCTAAACCGACTAGAAAAGGAAGAGCAAACAAAATCCAAAGCCCAAAGATGGGAGGAAAGTATAAAGATTAGAGCAGAAATCAATTCAACTGAGACAAAGAAAACAATACAAAGAATGAATGAATAAAGAGGAAAGAAAGGATTCAAATTCAAGCAATAAGGAATGAAAAGGGTGAAATTACTACAGACCCAGCAGAGATACAGAGGATCATAAGCAGCTACTTTGAGAATCTTTACTCTCACAGAATTGAAGTCACAGATGAAATGGACAGATTCCTAGAAAAGTACAAATTACCAAAACTGAATCAAGAAGATATAAGAATTCTTGACAACCCATAATAGGCAATGAAATACAAAATGTAATAAAAAGCCTACCAACAAAGATAAGTCTGGGACCTGATGGATTCGCCACTGAATTCTATAAGAAATTTATAGAAGACATAAGCCCAGTACTTCTCAAACTCTTCAAGGAAATTGAAAAGAAAGAAATCCTCCCGAAAAACATTCCTAGAAGCAAGTATTACACTGATACCAAAACCAAAAAGAGACACAACTAAAAAAGAGAACTACCGGCCAATTTCTTTCATGAACATAGATGCAAAAATTCTCAATAAAATCCTCACCAGTGGAATACAACAAGTCATCAAGAAGATTATACACCATGACCAGATAGGATTCATCCCAGGAATGCAAGGACGGTTCAATATATGTAAATCCATAAATGTGATACTCTATATCAGTAAAGCCAAACCCAAAAATCATATGATTGTCTCAATTGATTCAGGAAAGGCTTTTGAAAAGTCCAACACTCATTCATGTTCAAAGTCCGACAGAAACTTGGAATAGAGGGACTCTAGTTCAACCTAATAAAAGCTGTCTATGTTAATCCAACATCTAGCATAATTCTAAATGGGGAAAAACTGAAGCCTTTTACTCTCAAATCTGGTACAAGACAAGGATGCCCCCTATCGCCACTCCTATTCAATATAGTTCTGGCATGATTAGATACAGCCATTAGACAAGCAAGAGAAATAAAAGAAATAAAAATAGGTAAAGAAGAAGTTGAACTATCATTATTTGCAAATGACATGATAATTTATTTAAAAGACCCCAAGAACTCCACCAATAAGCTACTAGAATTAATACACAAATTCAGTAGCATAGCAGGTTATAAAGTCAACACACAAAAGTCAATGGCATTCCTCGACACAGATAGCAAACACACTGAGAGAGCAATTAGAGAAACAACACCTTTTACAATGGGGAAAAAATGAAGCACTTAGGAATTAATCTAAAAAAAGAAGTAAAAGAGCTTTTCAATGAAAACTACAGTACTCTGAAAAAGGAGATCCTAGAGGATTTCAGAAAATGGAAAGATATTCTCTGCTCCTTGATAGGAAGAACCAACATTGTGAAGATGGCCATACTCCCTAAACTATTATACAGATTTAAAGCAATTCCTATCAAAATGCCATCAACATACCTCACAGACCTGGAGAAGTTATTCCTAAAATTTATTTGGAACCAAAAAAGACCCAAAATTGCAAGGACAATTCTGGGCAACAAAGGTAAGGCAGGAGGCAAAACAATTCCTGACCTGAAATTATACTAAAGAGTTACCATGATAAAATCAACATGGTATTGGCAAAAAAAAAAAAAAAAAAAAAAAGATCTGAGAATCAGTGGAATAGGTTAGAAAATGCACAAGTAAATACAAACACACTCAGCAACCTTATTTTTGACAAAGGGGCCAAACATGTTTACTGAAAGAAAGACAGCCTCTTTCAGAAATGGTGCTGGAAAAATTGGGTCTCCACATGTTGAAAACTAAAACTTGACCCAGTTCTGTACACTAAACTAAAATAAAAGTGAATTAAAGATCTAGATGTTAAAAGCAAAACGTTAAACCTCCTGGAAGAGAAAGTGGGAGGAAATCTTAAAGACATCGGGTAGGCAAAGAGTTCATGGACAAGAATCAAAATGATGTTCAACACTTGAAAGAATCAGCAAATGGGGCCTCCTCCAGCTGAGAAGTTTCTGCATGTCAAAAGACATTGCCAACAGAGTGAAAAGACAACCCACAAATTTTGAAAAGATTTTAACTAATAACTATTCAGACAAAGGTCTTCTCTCCAGAATTTATAAAGAACTAAATACCATTAGGGTCCCAAAATTCAAAGATCCAATTCAGAAATGGGCATCTGAGATGAACACACACTTCTTAGAGAAAGAAATTCAACAAGCCTATGAATACATGAAGAAATGCTCCACATCACTAGCCATTCGTGAAATGCAAATCAAAACAACACTTAGATACCATCGCATCCGAGAAAGAATGGCTACTATAAAGAAATCAACCAACAACAAATGTTGGAGAGGCTGTGGGGAAAAAAAAGGAACGCTTCTCCACTGCTGGTGGGAATGCAGACTGGTGCAACCATTACGGAAAGCAGTGTATGTGGGGAGCCCTGTAGAAATGGGGTCCTTTAACAGGGACCTTTGCCAGGGCTCCCTAGAATGAACCTGAACACCTGTAGACCATGAGCTGTAAATATTTATCAAGTAAGCTTAAAATAGACACTAAGATACAGTCAAAGATACATTGACCCTGAGAGAGGGAACTGGGCCAATTAATACAAAAAAAACAGCTCATAGAAGAAAGTGTGTCCTGACTTAACCTGACCCTCAATTATTTCCTTAAACTGTATAAATATCACAGCTTTTATCAATAAACTGCCTTTCGCCACCAGAGCGTTTGGTCCTTCTGCGTTTCAGTCTCTCTCCCGAGTTCTCCCCGCGCAGGCCGCGGCAAGTGTGGAAACTCCTTAAAAAACTAGAGATGGAAATCCCATTCAATTCAGCTATCCTCCTACTGGGAAATTTCCCAGAAGAACTGAAAACATCATATCATAGTGATATCTGTGCACCTGTGTTCATAGCTGCACAATTAGTGGTAACCAAATCCTGGAAACAAACAGAATGCCCATCATCTGAAGAATGGTTGAAAAAGATGTGGTATTTTCATAAAATGAAATATTACTCAGCTGTGAGTAAGTAGACTTCATATATAAATGGAGGTATCTTGAATGTATACTCATAAGTAAAATAAACCAAGCCTACATAATGCAAATATTGTATATTCTCCCTAGTGTAAGGACTCAAAAGAAGAAATAAATAAATTTTGGGTGGTACCAGGAATCAACCTCAGGACCTTGCTTTTTCTGCATTCTCAGCCCCTATAATTTTTTTAGAAGAGTGACTTAAAAACAAAATGCATTTGGAAGAGTTAAAAATATTAATGTTTATTGAAAGTGTTAATGTTTAATTGTTTGATCAGTCTTACACACCTATGCCTATTGATCTATACTGGTTTGATGATGAAAATATGTAACGCAACCACTGTTAAATTTTTCTTGTTTTGAAATTCTGTACTATATGTACTCTTACTTGTTACTTTTTTTTTCTGTCTTTGTTTCTGCTATTTTTACTCTTTAAAAAAAAAAGATGACAGTGGAGAAACTACTTTCTGAGGACAAAAAGAGAAAAAAACACTCTTAGAATCAAGGAAGATGTGACAGGAAAGCTAAAAAAAAAAAAAAAAAAAAAATTTACAGAGAGGGAGGAAGTAAGGCTAAGAAAAGCGCAAAACTCTTCAAAGCCAGCCCTATCTCTCAGGCAGGAGCACTTGACTCTGCAACTACAAGGTAAGCCCAGAGAGGGAGCACTAGCTGCAGGTCTCTCAAGCCTTAATTCCAGCACGACAAAATGCTCTGAACCTGATTGCTCTTGCATGGCAGGCTCGCTGCCTTTGCCACATCTTGGAGAGCTATAACCAGGAGTCATCTTGAAAGGGGGCCTGTTGTTTGGGACTGAGCTACTCTGAGTGCCCAGAAGCATGGAACAATCATAATTTTGGGGCTCTGGGCTTGCCCTGTGTCAGTGACAGCAGAAAGAAATATGACGAAGAGGAGAGGTTCAGCCAAGACCCCCAAGAAGCTTAAGCAAAGAGAACTACACTGTGGAAGGCACAGTGGTGTGCGCTGCCCTGAGCAGTGAGATCTATTGCATGTGATTTTTCTGAGGGGCTGGATTTGCAAACACTCACACACGCACATGTGCTGCTCAGTCCCCACAGCTGCTTCCTTACCTTAAACCCTCCTGCACGGAATTCCTGGTCTTGTTTGTTTCTGCTACAATCCTACATAGCTGGGGATATGCTTTGACTTGAAGATCTGCCCTGCTCCCAGGTATATATATGCTAAGGAACCCATGGAGTGAATGCTGACCCTCCCCACCCACATGGCCTCACAAGGAGCACAATCAAAAATAAATCTCAAGACTGAATACAACCCTGAGGCAAGGAGTGTACCACTGAGTGCTCCACCCAGTGGGAAATGCAGAGCAGGCCTCAGCCTGCACATAGCATCCACCTACTTTAATTTACAGGGAACAGAGAGGAATTACTTCAGCCCCTAACCTGTGACTCACCACCCCTTCTCTCTCTCTCTCTCTTTTTTTTTTTTTTTTGTCTTTTTGAGACGGGGTCTCGCTGTACAGTTCAGGCTGGCCTTGAGCTCATTTTTGTAACCCAGGCTGGTCTCGAACTCACACCAATCCTCCTGCCTCAGCCTCCCAAGTGCTGGGATTACAGGCATGAGCCACCACGCCCGGCGGCTCACCACCCCTTCTCACCACCAGGAGTCATTTTTCATTTTTTCTTCATTTCACTTTTTCATTTTCATTCTTTATTCTTCCATGTTCCTTTCCTTCTTTTCAAAATTATTGTATTATGAATTTTGCCCTTTATCTTTTTAACTTATTCTATGTTATCTTTATTCTTTCAGGCTGACTTTCGTTGTTTGTTTATCGCACTTCTATGTTTAGTTTCAATCATTACTGCAGTTTATTTTCTCTGAGAGGTATTGGGGATTGAGTCCGTAAGAGAAGGCTGCGTACTAAGAAGGCCCTCACATAAAAGTAGAAGAC
>PVJA010008467.1:0-31044 GCA_004027025.1 Myocastor coypus
TGCTCCTACCATGGGCTAGACCTAAAAACCAAGTCAAGGGCCAGCGAGATGGCTCAGTGGTCTAAAGTGCCTATGGAGGAAAGTTAAGGCAAGTGCTATAACCACTCCTCAATCCCTGGCACCACATGCTGCACACCCCTACCCCAGGGCAGGCTGAGCCAGCCATAACACAAACAAATAAATGAGGTTTAAGAGAAATTAAAAAAAAAATCTTAAAAAAAAAGGCCAAAGTCAAACAAATGCTGACCTTAAAGATTGACATACGAGATTGATCATCACCCTGAGGGAGCCAGAAGAATCATTAATCTGACTACTACTGGATAGCTACCTGATAAAGTTCTGTTCTACATTCACGCCTACTTACTATATGACTTGCTTTCCCATTTGGTCTTGGACTGAATCAGTTTTACCTGAGCAGTGGTGCTTTGTCCCACCTCATGCCCACCTAAGGGAGTTTCCAATATTCTCCACCTCCCTAGACCCACCTCACCACATGGCTTTTCTCTATAAAAGTCCCCGGTAAGAGACAGCTTCCTAGGTACTCCTGTCCTGTTCCTCTCTCAGACTGGAGCTTTCTTTCCCCTAATAAATGTATTCTGCTCATAACCTCTGTTTGCTCCTAAAATTCATTGTTTGGTTTTAGAGAACACGAACTAGTCTCAGGTACTTTTCAGGTTAGGAGATCAGTTTTCCCTATATCTTTTTTTTTCTTCTTCTTCTTTTTGAGACAGGGTTTCAGTATGCAGTTCAGACTGGCCTTGAGCTCACTTTTGTAACCCAGGCTATTCTCAAACTCACACTGATCCTCCTGCTTCATCCCTGTATTATTTAGAGGAGGTTCCCTGTGTCATTTGGAGGTCATCCCCCTGAGATCAGTTTTTTCTTCCTGCATCACTATCTCATCAAAGACTTCCCCTAAAAACCCTAAATACCACCTACCTGCACTATCTAAGTCCCTTTCACATATAACTATGTGTATCATCTCTACCTTCCCCTAAAGTGGAGAAAATAAATCTGTAAGAACACAAGTGCTGTTGTTTACTACTATATTTGTATCCCCAGGGAGTTTTAGGCAGAAGAATTATGAACTTAAGGTTACATAATGAATTTGAGGACACTGAGACCTGTCCAAAAAAAAAAAAAGAGAGAAATAAAAGGCGTAAGGACTGAGGGAAAAAAATGTGTACACAGGACAAATGATCATCTGAGAAACTCAAAAATATACAGATATGACAAAGTTTAGCAAGACTGCTGGAGGGACACACACTGAAATCAACATTAGCTAACACTAGAGAATGTAATAACTGAAAACATGCATAGAGAACATTAAATAATATAAATTTTCTAGGAAATATTAACAAAAGACATCTATGAAGAAAGTTATAGAACTATTGAAAGATGTTTCAATGGCCTAAATAAAGGGAGAGCTATCATGTTCATGGGTTGGAAGATCCAATATCTAAAGGCAACAGTGCTCACTAAATTAATCTGTAAATTCAGCACAAATACAATAAAAATTGCAGTGTGTTTTATTTTAGAATTTATCAATCTAATTCTAGATGTTGTCTGGGAGAAATGAGTAAAAAGCCACAATACAGTCCCAAGAAAGACAAATCTGGTGATATTAGAGGTGCAACTGGTCAATGTCACGGTAAAATGTAGAGGCATCTTGGTTTTATTAAGACCATTTTCTGAAATTGTAGTAATTAGGATTGTATTGTACTGCCACAGGTTAGACAAATTGATAGAAGACACCAACAGACCCACAACTGCACAGAAACTAGATTTAGGAAAAAGCCAGTGTTGAAATCAATGGGGAAAAGATATTTTTCATAAATGACACTGGGACTACCACTTATCCAGACAGAAAAAATATTAAATTAAATATCTACTTTATGCTTTTTCACAAAATCAGTTCAGGGCAGTAAAGAATATCTTGGGGCTTTGGGTAGGGAATGATCTCCCCTTCAAGCCAACTTTTTTCCAGCTTTAAAAGGTTATTTTTCACCAACGTTTCCTTCCAGTCCCACGTGGGCAGCGGTCTACCACGCCTTACAACTTCCAAGCTCCCCTCCCCCGAAGTCACTGTGAACATCAGTGAAGCCTCCGCGGCACACAGGTGGACGCGTCACAGGCGACGCGGGCGCTCTCCAGAGGCTGACGCGAGGTGAGGGGGCGAGGACCTGCACGATTCCTAACAGGACGGCCGCGGGCAGAGCGCGGGCCTCTCGGCCTCCGGCGGTCACCCTCCAGAGTCACCACCCGGAAGCCTGCGGAGAGGGTGGCGGCAATCAGGGGGCGCCCAGGCCACCCCGAGGCTCTCGGCCCCCGCGGTCACGTTGCGCCGAGGCGGAGGGCGGCAGGCGGGAGCGCGGTGCCTTCCCGCCCGGCCCCACGAGGCTTCGGCGCCCTCGCCGGCCACTCCTCGGACGCGATGCGGGAGGCGGCGGCGCGGCCCCTTTCCATAGAAGAGCGAAGGGTGCTGTGTGCTCACAACTTAAAAAACATCAAAGCTCTACATGTTTGTAAAACTTGATTAAAAATAGTACAATTTCTAGCTGCTGAGTCACTCGTCAGTGACCGCCCGCAGCGGGGCGTCACTGGGTCTCCCCCGAGCCTTCCGCCTTCTGCGCGCGCGCCGCCGCCGCCGAGCCCTCGGGGTTCTGGGCCGGGCTGTGGCCGCCCTTGCCTCCTGCTTTCCCCTTCCTCCCTCGGCGCTGCTTCTCCCCCTTGGCGGGGGTCTTCTTGGGCTTGGGCTCTGGCTTAGGAGTGGCAGGCTTAGCTGACAGCCGAGCGGACCTCCTCTGTGGCTCGTCCTTCGCCTTCGCTTTGTCGCCTTTCACGTCTCCTTTAGCCTTTCTCTTCGGCATGGTGGCAGCAGCGTCCGGAGGCTCGCCAGACGACGACGGGTGCTTCTTCTGCCTTCCCCACGCTGCACCTGGGAAAGTTCTTTAAGACACAAAAAGTGAAAACCATGAAGGGAAAGGTGGACAAATTTAACACTAAACATCAAGTGCAGGAGGTAGGGTGGCACACATCTATAATCCCAGCTCAGGAGGCTGAGGCAGAAGGATCCCAGCCTGGGCTGCATAGTGAGTTCAAAACCAGCCTAACTACATAGCGAGATCTTGTCTCAAAGAATGAAAAATGAATTTAAAAATGCGAAAATGCGAACCTGTAAATATCCAAATGCTTTTCAATATTATATATATATATATATATATATATATATATATATATATATATATTGTTTTTGGTCTTTTTGAGACAGGGTCTCGCTATGTAGTTCAGGCTGGCCTTGAGCTCACTTTCATAGCCCATGCTGGTCTGAACTTGCACTGATCCTCCTGTCTCAGCCTCCCAAGTGCTGGGATTACAGGCAGGTGCCACCAGGTCTGGCTCAATAGGACATTTTGATAGTATCTATACAAAAGAATACTATTTCGACAGCTAAAATAGACTATAAATAACTAAATGCAAAAATGTGGATAAACTTCAATGCTGCGCCAAAAAAGCAAGTTACAGAAAGATATGAACAGAATGAGTGTGGTAAATATGTACAGTAAGATTTCATTATAGTAAAAGACACAGCCATTAATTTCCCTCAAAATACTCCTCTTTGCTTCAAACAGTTATCCCACCCTTGCTGTTTTCTAAATTAATTCTGAGATGTTCTTTTGTGTCTTTAGTTTTGCTGTTGTATCTACCTCACCGCCCTCAAATGATTCAAAACCTTTAGTTTTCAAAGTCATTTTGACTGGGGGAGCAGGGAAAGCTAGAAGTTGCATGGTACCAGATCTTCTAAATAATACTGCGGATGAGAAAACAATGGATTTTTTTATTTTTATTTTTATTTTATTTTATTTTTATTTTAAGGAAAGGTCTACAGGGTGTTCAGGATCTCACTACTAGATCAGACTTATACTGATCCACCTGTTTACAGCCTCCCCAGAGCTGGGATTATAGGCACGTGCCACCATAATTTTTCATTTGATAGAAATTGCTGTAGAGAGGGGCCAGACAGATAGCTCAGAGGACTAAAGCACCTACTTAGGCAGAGCACAAGATTAGGGTTCAATCTCGAGCAGGCCCTATGTAGTTTATTTTATTTATTTATTTATTTATTTATTTATTTATTTATTTATTTTCTTTTTGAGACAGGGTCTCGCTGTACAGTTCAGGCTGGCCTTGAGCTCAGTTTTGTAGCCCAGGCTGGTCTTGAACTCTCACCAATCGTCCTGCCTCAGCCTCCCAAGTGCTGGGATTACAGACATGTGCCACCACACCCGGCTAGGCCCTATGTAGTTTAGCTGGCCTTCAACTCACAGTGGAATCCAGGCAGGCCTCTGACAGTGATCCTCCTGCCTCCCTAGTCTCCTAAGTGCTGGGATTACAGTCATGTGCCACCATTACACTCAGTCTTAAGACTGGTCTTAGCCTGGCGTGTTGGTGCATGCCTGTAATCCCAGCACCTGGAAGGCTGAGGCAGGAGGATTGGTACGAGTTCAAGACCAGCCTGGGCTATAAAAGTGAGCTCAAGGCTAGCCTGAACTGTATAGGGAGAGCTTGTCTCAAAAAGACAAAAAAAGAAAAAAAAAAAAAGAATAGCAATGATTGATAGAAAATACCAATTCCAAGTTGAGTCTATAACATTTGATACTCCTCAGAAAGAGTGATGTTATGCTGAAGTACCTGTGTTATATAGTAATAGTATCACTAAGCTTCTTTTCTGGAGGGTTAAGAACATAAGTTTACATGAGCCAGGCGTGGTGGCGCACATCTGTAATCCCAGCACTTGGGAGGCTGAGGCAGGAGGATTAGTGCAAGTTCGAGACCAGCTTGGGCTACAAAAGTGAGCTCAAGGCCAGGCCAGCCTGAACTGCATAGTCAGACCCTGTCTCAAAATGACAAAAAAAAAAAGAATGTAAGTTTACAGATTAAAAATTAGAGGAAATAGAGAGGCTACAAGGATTGTCAATTTTTTGGCCCTAGCCCTTCAAGGTCAGAACCTGTGCTGTGACATCCTATAAATCAGTGGTTTCCCAAATTTTCTGTTCAAGATTATGGGGCTCCAGAGGAAAGGGATTGAAGGCATATAGTGTGCCTAAGGAGAGTCACCTAGAGAGGAAACATTCTCTCAGGCTTTCACAAACAGCAAACTGGTCAAGCAATGGCTGTGACTCATCCAGATGGCTGACACTGACAACAGTTCTACAAAGCACGGTACATGGTCCCAAAGTAAATCCTGAGGGGATTTGACTGACCTTGGGAGATGCAAAAGTTCCATGTTTTGTTATACACATCTGCTTAAAGTTGCCCTTAATCACCCAGCAGAAAAGTTTAACCACAAGGCATAAAATGGAAAGCTAGATTGGAATGCTGAGCTGTAAAAGGCTTAAATCAACAGCTTACAACATTACCAGTTTTACCAATAACCCACTGCGATTATTGAACATTGGATTATGTACACAACTACTTTCTCTTAGTTTAATGAAAAAATTTTTTTCATACCAATAATGATTAGAAAAATTATAACATCTACACCCTGTGCTCTGTATAATAGGAGGACAACAATATGCATTGTATCAAATACTGGAACTGTACTACTGACATGTTTTGAAACTGTCAAAACAAATGCATTTTAGTATCTTGGACAGAACCACTTTCTGCTTTGTAATGACTGTGCTGCTGTACAATTAATGTTTCTTGTTAAATATCTGCTTTCCAGTCAGAAAATTTGGAAAATACTAAGGTTTCCCTCATAAAAAACTTTGGTAGGAAATTTATTGGGGTGTAGAGAATGCAATAAATTAATGTTTTCCTTTTCATCCTAACTACTGTTTCTTTATTCCCCAAGTATTCTTGTTATTAAAATTTTAAGACATTTTCCTAACAATTAAACATTTTTTATCTATCATAAAAATGAAATAAATAAATAAATAAAGCAATGTGTTAAAGTTAACAATTTTTATAGAACAAAAGATTTGAGCTGGGCATGGTACCACAAGCCTGGGCTACATAGTGAATTCAACGCTACCCAAAACTACACAATGAGTCTCTTCCTTTAAACAAACAAATAAATAAATAAAACAAAAGATTTTAGAAAAAAACAAAAAAAAAAATTTTAGAGCCAGGTCTCGTGGCATATGCGTGTAATCTTAGACTTAACATAATTGAGGCAGCATGATCTCTCCACTACATAGTGAAACACTGTCCGAAAATAAATAATAATAATAATAATAATAAAAGTGGACTGGCAAGATAGCTCAGTGGTCCAAAGCACCTGTTTAGGCAAGCCTAGGCAACATAAATATATTAATATTATTATTATTATTATTATTATTATTATTATTATTATGGCTCAGCCTGTCCTGGGGGTGGGACTGGCGCAGCATGTGGTGCCAGGGACCGAACTGCACACCTTGCAGTTGCCTAAGCTTGCCTAAGCAGGCATGTTAGACAACTGAGCCATCTTACTGACCCTAAAAAAAAAAAAGAATTTCTAAAGAAAATAATTGAGAAGAATGATAAAGATCACATATGTTAGCTGTGAGCATGGTTACCAATGTGACCAGAAAGGAATACAAGATGGGGATTCTTTTTTTTTTTGGTCTTTTTGAGACAGGATCTTGCTATGCTTTTCAGGCTGGCCTTGAGCTCACTTTTGTAGCCCAGGCTGGTCTTGAACTCTCACTGATCCTCCTGTCTCAGTCTCCCAAGTGCTGGGATTACAGACATGTGCCACCACGCCCGGCTAACGTGGGGATTCTTATGAGGAAAGAATCACTATTCAGAAATATTTCATAGCATGAGAATTACTTGGTCTGTTGCTTAGGTAAGCGCAGATGCCAGGGTTTGATCCATGGCACTGCATGCCTCGCCAGCCCTGCCCTTGGGTGTGCTGAGCTAGTGATGGAGTCTGGGCATGGGGGTGCAGGCCTGTAATCCCAGCAGTAGGGAGGCAGAAATCAGGAGGATCATTATGAGTTTGAGCTGCGTCAAGAGTCATTAAAAATATTCATGCAGCATGTGAAAGAAAAGGAAAATTGATTGGCAAGTAAATCCTACAAGTAACATTATAAGATAGCTTTTAGAAATGCAGAGAACTTGAATTTTAAGGGCAAGAAATTATCAGGCAGATCATGAAGTTGTTTGCCTAAGATATGGCAATAAGGTTGAAAGTTTTAGGAATAAAATAAGCCTGTTCTGTGAAAAATAATTTTTTAAGTAAAAACTTACATTACTACAGAATGGAACAAATTAGTGAGGTATCTGAATTCTTTCTCATCACAATGCATATAACTGGACTGAAATTCTTGTAAGAGTTCCCAGGGGCAAGTACTCTACCACCAAACTATATCTCAAGCCCAACTGCTAATCATTTGGTTTTTTTTCTGAGACAAGGTCTTGCTATGTAGTTCAGGCTATCTGTGAAATATGTATCCCAGGTTGGCCATGAGCTCTCAGCAATCTTCCTGCCTCAGCCTCCCAAGTGCTCTAATGCTAACTTGAGGTAAGATGTGTTGCTTGTCCTTCAGCAGCTACAGAAGAGCAGGAATATCTGCTCAATTTTTGTTATGAAGATTTGCATTTTTGTTTTCATTAGAAAAGACCTGGATGTTTAAATTAACTGACACTAATAGTTTTTTATTTTTTTTATTTTTTTTTTAATTTTTTATGTCTTTTTGAGACAGGGTCTCGCTATGCAGTTCAGGCTGGCCTTGAGCTCACTTTTGTAGCCCAGGCTGGTCTCGAACTCACACCAATCCTCCTGCCTCAGCCTCCCAAGTGCTGGGATTACAGGCGTGAGCCACCACGCCCGGCACTAATAGTTTTTTAAAAGAGAAAACAGTAAATAAAAAAGCAATAGTTAAGTCAGGCATGATTGCACATACCTATAATCCCAGCACCTGGTAGGCTGAGGTAGGATTACTTCAAATTCGAGACCAACCTGGACTACAAAGTAAACTCAAAGCCAACCTGAACTGCATGCCGATACCCTGTCTCAAACACACACACACACACACACAAATAGTATTTTTCTTATACAAAGCATCCATGATAAATGACAGAGTGTGCTACAACTGTCTGAGAATAATTTCACAGAACTGTGTCAGTAACAAGGAGGTGTTACAGGCTGAGTTTTGTCACCCCCCTCCAATTTGTGTGTTGTAATTATAACTCACAATACCTTAGACTGTGACTGCATTTAGACACAGCATCTTTAATGGGGCAAGAGAAGTAAACTGAGTAAGTAGGGTGATCCTTAGCCCCTGTGATTGATGGCCTCATAAGAACACACTGGGACATAAGGAACACTGAAGATGATCTTACCAGGATGTAATGAGAAAGTAGCTATCTGTGACCCACAAAGCCAAGTCTCAGAGGAAATTAAACCCGCTGATGCCTTGATCTTGGCCATCTAGACTCCAGAACTGTGAGAAAATAAGTGTCTGTGGCGTGAGCCACCTGGTTTTGTGGCACTGTGTTACAGCAGTACTAGGCAACTGGTACTAGATGGACTAGTGTAGGAGCTCAGCAAATTGGAACTCATCTTGGATCAGGTTAATTCTGAGGTCTTCTTTCCAAAATCTCCTCTTTTTTTTTGGTCTTTTTGAGACAGGGTCTCACTATGCATTTCAGGCTGGCCTTGAGCTCACTTTGGTAGCCTAGGCTGGTCTCGAATTTGCAACAATCCTTCTGCTTCAGCCTCCCAAGTGCTTGGATTACAGGCATGCACCACCACGCCCCGCTCCCCAAAATCTCCTCTTGCACGGCAAGTCTGCCTCAAGCAAAGCCGAAATCCTACCTCTTCCACTGCTCACTGTCCCACCACCCACTGCCTTGTCATCTGTCACATCGAGCCAGGTGCATTGGAGCTGTATCCCTTTATGGCTGCTGAACTGGGCTCCTGGAATGCAGTTCTAGCTTTGGGAGACTCAACCTCACTCCAACCTCAGAAAGCTGCCCTCACCCCACCCCCTTATTTCTGGAGACAGTGTCTTGGAGTTGGAGAGACCAGCAAGGTTACTGGTACCACACTGAGGAAGAAGTGTAAGAATACACAATAGGGATGAAAGAATACAGAAAAAAGGATACAATAGAAGGTTCCTGTGCAAGATGCAGTGTGCTAAAGGGGCAGGAGGTTATGTGGCACCAGTCACCCTCTTCTCTGTCTCCCAAGGTATTCAGACAGGATAAGCTTCCTTTGGGGAGATTGAGAATGGGAAGGCAGGGGCAAGAAAGAAAGATGAAAAGGGGCAAGGAGTCTAAAAGGTAGGGCTGCTGCTGGCTCTCAGAAGATTCTGGTTAGCAGAGTGCGCCCTAAGCTCACGAACACCAGTTGGGCAGGGGTACACACAACTTCCTAGCTGGAATACCTCAACTCACTGGCAAGGAAGGGTCAGAGGACACGTCCTTGTCACCTCCTGAGGTCCTGGGACCTTTGTTCTTTCAGGGCACTGAATCATTTGCTTCTATTTTTAGACGGCACAAAGTGATTCTGAATGAAAACGTATTACAAAGATTGCTTCCTGCTGCGCTGGCCACGGTGCTACCTTGCCAAAAGGACCAGCGTGAAGATGAACTCTTGGGTTTTTCAGATCAAATATGAAACTGAAGGAGTAACAGGGTTGGGAAAGGCAATGTCTCTCTAAGCAACCTGTTTAAAACGATGCCAACAGCTCTTTGGAAAAAGAGTGACCCTTCTTTTTTTTTAATGATCCTGAAGACATCACAGTGCCACCAGTCACCTGAGGTGACCTAAGTGTTAAAACATTAAAATAGAAGGTCCGAAGCTGTGCCTGTCGCCGCAGGAGGTAGGACAAGCCTCAGTCCTCAGGACAGGCCTGGCCGGCCATGGGCCGTGCGCGACCGCGGGAAGGGCTTCGACATGCGCCGTCGCGGCGCCCACTTCTCCCCGAGCACCGCTGCTCGGGGCGGATGCCGGGGCCGAGGGCCGGCGCGAGACGGCGCGGCCCGGTGTATCCTGGCGCGGAGCAGCGGAGGCCGGGGCTGGCCAGGTCGCCGCCGCCACCGCCGCTCGGGCCTCGTCGCCCTCCCCGCCCGCCCGCCTGGCCACCCGGCCCGGCCCAGCCCGGCCCCGCGGCGGCGCCCACCTGAGTCCACCGCTCCCCCGCTGGCGGCGCCCAGGACGGCAAAGGCCGCGAAGCCGGCGCCGCGGGAACAGGAAGGGAACGAGGATGCGCTTCCGGGGCTGCGGCCGTCCGCGCCGGACCGGGCCCGCCCAGAACAGTGCCCTGAGCTCTGCAGGCCGAACCGGCTAGCGATATAGGAAAAGAAGCAAACCTGCTCCCTGTACAGGGTTTAAGACTTCTTTAAACTGTGATTTTGGAAAATTTCGTAATAGGGAAAAAAAAAAAAAGTTGTTTCCGCCCGGTTTCGAACCGGGGACCTTTCGCGTGTGAGGCGAACGTGATAACCACTACACTACGGAAACTGTTGGGGGCACAGTTTTCCCAGGCTGTAGTTCTCATCGCAAGACGCGCCTTCTGTTGTGGGTAGGGACAAGAGCGCGGGCGTGTTACCCGATAATGCGCATGCGTGTAGGCAAAGCGTCTTCGGCACCCGGAGGCCAAAGACAGACTCGAAATTTGCGCTCGCTACGTGCAAACCTGAGGCCATTTCAGCGTGGTATTTCCACAAGTAGCTGACTGGGAGAGAGCTCAAGAAAAATTTAAGTCTTTTGGAGTGGTCACTATTATTGCTTACTCTGAACACCCAGATCAGAATGTCTTTTTTTCCCCTTGGTTTCAATGTTTACTTCAAGCATCCCGCCAGAATGGAGTGGGCGCGGCCCAGGGACCGCACTTCTCCAGCCGCGCTGTCTGTCCTTAGCGCCACCTCCTGACCGTGCATGGAATTTGGCTTGCAAATCAGCGATGGTTCCAGCAACGGTCAGAAACGTGCCACTCTTGCCGCCAAGACTACACAAATTTGACTTTACATCAACTTTCCTGTTCTCTTGAGCGCCCGAAGAGTGACAAAAGAAAATAAACACGCATGCACCGAGCCAGCCAGGAGTCGAACCTGGAATCTTCTGATCCGTAGTCAGACGCGTTATCCATTGCGCCACTGGCCCTTTACACGTCCTTACTTATGCGGTTCCCCTTCAAAAAGAAATGGCTCTGGTCCAAATCTTACATAGTCTTGGGTTTGGGGCACTGAGCAAAGACCAAGGCTGAGTGGGTCGGGTGCTTTCTGGGTCTGTTTTTTGTTTAACCAAAAATAACTCCGAAAGGAAAGCCTGCTCCTCTGCCCTAGCTCACCTTGCCAAGCGTGTAGCCAGTCTTACAGCCGGTATCGCTGATGACTGTTGTCCTAGAACTGAAACCACGCAGAAAACATGCGACCCTTGCCCCAAGAAAGCACTGATAGCTCAGAGATCGATAATAAAGCACTAAGTAAATACTGGTACGGCTTGAAGGAAAAATAATTGAAAGTCGTCGTAGGGTGGCATAATCTGACTTTTGTCTTGTCTCTAGTCCTTAAAATTTTTTCTTTTCCAAATATTTATAAAGCCAGACTCTACGTCGCTTCTACCGCAGGACATTTCAGAATCTGATAAAAGGACCGTTGTTAACTCCTGCACATTCACAAACGCTCTCATAGCGAACAAGTGGCTTGAGAAGGATTTTCTAGGAAGGAATCATTTTCCGACAATGCCTGGTGAGCGTTCTGAAAGAATTGAGGGCTGTTGCCTGATACGGAGAATGAACATGCCGAGAACAGAAAAACGTTTTTATGTCATACGGTGTACACGGTTCTTACAAAAACAAAAACAAAAAACCTCGCTCTTTCTGCTGTTTGTACAGAAGCACAAAAGTGGACCTACTTATGAATTCCTCCCTATATATAGAAAAATTAGAGCTCTTATTCCTAGCTTTTATACACTGGCTCCTTACACAGTTAGGTGATGTTCACTCCATCTCAGAATAATTATTTTAAATATGCAAAATAAATAAATATTAAAGACTTCAAAAGAAAACAAATTAGACTAAAATATCTTAAGATATTTTAAAATTATAACATATCTGTGCTCCTTTACCAATGCACTAGGTGATAATGTCAAGCCAAGGTGGAGAAGATCTAATAAATACTGTTATTTTTCTAATACTGCTATTACAAAGTAATAATAAATACAGATGACTTTTTTTTTTTTTTCTTTTTCTTTTCAAGACAGGGTCTCATTATGCAGTTCAGGCTGCACTTAAGCTCACTTTTGTAGCCCAGGCTGGTCTCAAACTTGCATTGATCCTCCTACCTCAGCCTCCCAAGTGTTGGGATACAGGCATGTGCCACCAGGCCCTGCCCTACAAATGATATTTTAAGAAATTTGCAGCCACTATATTTTGATGTAAAAATACTTGTGATTTCTAGTAATGATACTCATGAAGATTGAAATACCACTGTAGTTTGCAGTTTGCATTTATAAGGGAAGGAAACACAAAATTTTATTAATAAATTAGTGAAAAAATTTACTTCCCATGAAATGCCACAGATCCCCATTAAGAAAAGGAAAGGAATAAAAGCAAGAAGAGATGTATTTTTGACCCAGGAGTTTGGGAACATGAACTTTGCCTGGATTTTCAGCAATGAAACAAGCTAGGGAACCCCCTGGTCCCATTTAACCTCCTCTTGTTCTAAAGACCTGGAAGGAAGGTGCTAGGGCTCCCTGTAGTCTCTCAGCCCTCCCCTCATTCCACACAGGCTTTAACTCAGCCTGCTGGAGCTCCGCCTGCACTGGCTCTGTTTGGCATTTGTCAATAAAGATCCTTTGCTTTGCAGATTGTCAATGTATTTCTTAGCTGCTTCAAATTTGTCAGCCCTGTGACAACAGGGTACAGTTTTGAGCTGGAGACTAGGGAGTGACAAAGCTGGTTACCCTACTAGGTGTGACCTATTCATTACAAAATCCCAGAACACAGACAGCAAACAGATCCCACAGCCATGTAGGTGGACTTCGAAAGCAGGCTTAGTATGGCCTAGATCTGACATCGGTATGAGGAGTGTGTGACATAAAAAGGACCCTTCGTGTGGAGATTTTGCCTCTGGGGTCTCTTGCATGGTGGGCAGCCTGTGCTCACGCAGTAAGATGTGCTTCTTCTCCTACTTATGCTTGGTCCAAACTTGCTCGGCAGAGCCTGTTTCTTTCCCTACCTTTAGTAAAATGTTGCTACTCCTTGTGTTTGGCTTGACCAATTCTTTGTTCTGACAAGAAATAACCTAGAAATCACCTCCAGAAGGGGACTCCAGCACCCCACAGCCCAGTCTCAGTTTCACCTTGACCTTGTTGGAATCTTTCTCTTTCATGCACCTTTATGTATGCATGTATGTATATATTTTATAACAGTTCCAGCATTCAGTCTTTTCTCTGGTAATTGCATCAGTCAGAGAGAGTCAAGACTAGACAGATAGATAGATGTAATATTTATAGGATTTAGCAGCTTATGGATGGGCAGGACTGAATTTTGTAAAGCAGGCCAGCCATACTGATGTGGTACTCTTGAAATAGGATTTGTCCTTCGAAAAACCTGTTTTTCTTTGGTTTTATTTATTTATTTTTTAATCTTATAACTGATTTAAAGATGTCTACCTGTGTTACTCAGAATAATGACATTTATTTATTTATTTATTTATTTATTTCTTTGTGGGACCGGGGTTCAAACTCACGACCTTGCACTTGCCCAGCAGGCACTTGTGTCTCGGAGCTATCTCCCCAGCCCCATGACTTTTATTTAAAGTTACTGGAAAAAAATAAAGTTAATGGATTGAAAATTTACAAAATATTGTAAAAACTCTCAAGAGCACCATCTAGTCTGGTGTTTGAGTACTTAGGCATTCATCCTAGCCTAACCAGAGCACACAAAGCCATGTGTGTTGGGGGGAGGGGGGCATGCGTTTTTTACTGTAGGCAGAGGTAAGCATTACTATCTATCTTGCTGGCTGACAGAAAACTTTTACATATATATATATATATATATATATATATATATATGTATATATATATATGATTTTAACTTTCAGATATTGATACAGTTTAGAAATACTTCTGTGTTAGTTTTGGTACAATCACCAGGACAACAGATCTAAAAACAGCCAATTATAATTACAGAGGTCACTTGGGAAGTTGTTTTCACACTTGGTACTGTTCAGAGTTTCAATAAATATTCTTGCTCAAATTGTGCTCCCCATGACAGATTTATGACAGAGAAACAAATGAGGTGGAAGCAAGTAGCACACACAAACCCCAAATGAACATAGAGAAATTCTCGTGAATGCTCCCACTTTGACAAGTTATAGAATTAGAGAGTCTGGCTACGAGCTCATTTGTATATATAGTTGCAGGGGGAGATCTTTATCTTTTTTCAAGATTAAAATGTGAATTATATGGAAAAAAAGGTCTTGAATTTTTAAGCCATGACTCTGGAATTCGATTAATCTTACAAGCAAAAGCTTATAAGCTAGTGAAAACTAATTTTTCAGAAAGCAATGTGTTAAGGAATGACTGGAATCTTAAATTGGCTTGTTCCCTGCGAGCCGGGTTCTGGGTGCTAGGAGTGCTATAGTGGGAATGCATTGCACGACCCCAGCGGTGCGGCCGTGTGAGCCCTCAACCCGCTTCCCCGGCTCGCAGCTGGGGCTTTGACCGCGGTAGAACGCGCCGCAGATGACTGCTCTACGTTAGCAGAACTCAGCACAATGGACACAACAAAAGCAAAGATCATTCCTTTTCCCTATCGATTTGAACCCTAGCAACCGTGCGGGCTCCGTGGCTTAGCTGGTTAAAGCGCCTGTCTAGTAAACAGGAGATCCTGGGTTCGAATCCCAGCGGGGCCTTTTTGTGATTTTCCTTCTACAATGACATACAGGGTCTTCCGGTATGTACCATTTCAGGTAATTTTCATCCACCAGGCTTCCCCGAGGCGTTTTATACACATCTGAGGTCTGGCTCCCTCCATTGTTTACATGTAGGAAATAAAAAATGAGTTTGTTTTTCCTTCTGCAAAATAAGTTCTGCATTTCTTGGTTTTCTTACAATTTTATACCACATGTAAAGTTTTGGGCAAATACCAAAGCAAGTAAAGACAGCAGGAAGTTAAATCACCAAATTTTAAACTATAAACAACACCATAACAAGATCATTCTACTTTCTTTCCTGGGGAATTCCCAAAGGATGCTCTTTCATTCTCTGCAGACAACGTGGTTTTGGAAAGATCAGTTGGAAAACATTGGTAAGTCTGCTGTGGAGAATGCTGGAGCGACTCCCCCTCAAACCACTGCAGCCAGCAAATGCCAAGTGTGTAACCCAAACAGCGTTCATAATGAGTCGAGTTTAATGTGATTAACTACAAGCTTCTTTTTTCACTAATATTTTTTTCTTGTGATGGTAACATCCAGTTTTCCAGGCTCAGAAGACCAATCTCCCTGACATAAGCGCACAGGCTGGGTCCCTGGGCCAGTCATCCACACTAGGCCACACCCTCCAGTCACACAATCGGCCTCAGCCTACCTTTGGGCCCCTTCTTCAGGGCTGTAAAAGTGGTATTTCTCAGAGGCCACAAAGACGAAGCACTTAGGCCAAAGTGCCCCGGCGAGGCCCTAGCTGCCAAGTGCTTGGGAGCTGCCTTGTCCTTCTGACTACGATGTTCTTCTTAGCTGTCAGTGGACCTTTCCATTATGTCTTAGTTACTTTTTTTAAAATTACTTTTAATAAGAAATAACAGTATGATAGTTTCAAAACATGTTAGTAGTACATTTGCAATAACTGACACATTGCATATTGTTGTCCTTATAATAGTTACACAGAGCACAGGATGTGGACATTATATATTTTCTAATTGATATTGGTAAGGAAAGAAAAAAAGAAGAAAAAATTTCTTCTCTTTGAACTGAGAGAAAGTAGTTGTATACATAGTCCAGTGTTCCATAATTGCTTTGAGTTACTGGTGAAACTGGCAATGTTGGAGGCTGTTGATTTAAGCCTCTTACAGCTCATCATACTAATCTAACTCTGCGTTTTATGTCTTGTAATCAAGCTTGATCACCACTGATCAAGGGCAAGTTAAAGCAAGATCTCTATAGCAAAACATTCATCTTTTGTACTTCCAAGGTCAAACCCCCTCAGGATTAACTTTGTTTTTTTATTTTTTCTTCTTGTTTCAGAACTTGTATTTATTTATTTATTTTTATGGCCGGCTCAGCCTGTCCTGAGGGCAGGGCTGGCGCAGCATGTGGTGCCGGGGATCAAACCGCGGTCCCTGAAGCCGCCTAAGCTTTCCTAAGCAGGCGCTTTAGACCACTGAGCCATCCTGCCGGGCCCAGGATTAACTTTGGAACCATGTACAGTGCTTTGTAGAACTGTTGTCAGTGTCAGCCTTCGGGATGAGTCATGGTCATTGCTTGACCGGTTTGCTTTCTGTGAAAGCTTGAGAGACTGTTTTTTCGCCTTAGACACACTATACTTCATTTATTTCTTTTCTCTGAGGTCCCATAATCTCCTTGACCAGAAAATTTGGGACACCACTGAGTTGTAGGATGTTACACCACAGATTCCTTGTGTCCTGAATCCTCACTGACCTTGAAGGGCATCTTCATAGCCCTTCTTTTTCTCCAATTTTTGGTCTGTTAACTTACATTCTCAACCCTCCAGCAGAGAAGCTTCGTAATACTATTATTCTATGATATAGGCAATTGAGCTTAATATCTCTGTCTTTCTGAATATCAAACATCTTTAACTTAGCTTGAAATTGGTATTTTCCATCAATCATTGATATTCTAGCCAGGCGTGGTGGCTCACGCCTGTAATCCCAGCACTCGGGAGGCTGAGGCAGGAGGATTGGTGCGAGTTCGAGACCAGCCTGTGCTACAAAAGTGAGCTCAAGGCCAGCCTGAACTGCATAGTGAGACCCTGTCTCAAAAAGACAAAAAAAAAAAAAAAATCATTGATATTCTAATAACTCTATAGACTGTGATAAAAGCAGTTACACATTTTTACACAGACATTTGGAAATCCAAGGGTGTACAAAATTGTAGCCTGTCACACCTATGTCATTTTGCCCAGTTTCTTACTCTCAGTTAATATCCTTTTTCGTATTTTTTAACCAACCATTTACTTGGGAGAGTATAGCATTAACTGAGTTTATATTAGAAGCAGTACACATCTAAAAGACCAGAATAATTGACATTCCAAGCATAGTTTTAGTGTTGCACGTTGCTATGATCAATGTGAAAAAACCTTTTGAGGTTCTTAGGACCAATATCAGATTCATCCTGTGTACATAAGTGCATGGTTTTGCTCCTGCTGTTTCCTCTCTGTCTTAGTTACTTTTTACTCGTTGCTGGGACAAATACCCAACACCCAAAGTGAAGGAAGGAAAGGTTTATTTAGCTCACAGTTACTGGAGGTTTCAGTCCATACTCGGCTGGATCCAAGGCAGAGAGGCACAGTGCAGAGGCCAGCAGTTCATGGTGGTGGAACAGCAATAAAATAGCAACAGAGACAACCAACCAAGAGAGCCCAGAGCAAAAGCCCTTGTCTGTCTCTCTGTCTCTATTTATATTACATTCAGGCTCTCTGCCTCAGCATATTGACCTTAGGCCACACCCATAATCCCAGCCATACTCAGACCAATAACCCCATCAGTACAAAAACACACAATCCCAGTGGATCATGGAGTCTCAAACTCTAGAAGTCCATGCTCCATGATTGCATGAGGCTTTGGGGGGACAACTAGACATAAGCCATAACACACTATGACCTTAAAACTGACTTTACACAGCAACTGCTGCCACCTGCTGCCCATGGCTGTCAGCTTCAAAGAGCTTTCTTTATAATAATTTGCAAGCCGGGCGTGGTGGCTCACGCCTGTAATCCCAGCACTCGGGAGGCTGAGGCAGGAGGATCAGTGCAAGTTTGAGACCAGCCTGGGCTACAAAAGTGAGCTCAAGGCCAGCCTTAACTGCATAGCAAGACCCTGTTTCAAAAAGACAAAAAAATAAATAAATGAGTAAATAAATAAATAAATAATTTGCAGTTTTTCTCTGTCCTTAGTGCCCCCCCCCGCCAACACACACACACTATTTCCTGTGCTCTCTGGAGATACCAGAAGCCACTCTGTCCTGTCTTGTGTTGCATCTGATTTAAACTGAAAGAAAAAAAATCCTCTTTTGGAGATTCTTCTCACTATATTGTCTGGCGCCTTTCCTAGCATGCCCCAGCCAAGCGTACTCACCAGCCTGAGTGGTGTCTTCCATACAGCTAGCGGTGCTGCCTATGCAAGCAATAGAAGGTTCCAGGAGCATTGCTATCTATCCCAAAGGGGCGAAAATCTTCTAAAGCTCCAGATATGGATAAACCATGGATAGGGTTTATGTGTAAAAACGGAAAGGGTTGCCAGTCAAATGCCTGTTGATTCAGCCATTGGCTATTTGTTGAGGTCCTCTTATATGAAAGGCATCTTGTTTGTTGCCTGTAGGTTCCAAGTTCTACACTGGAGGTTGGTAAGAGGCTCAGGTACACAATTCAGTGGCCAGTGGGTCGCACAGCACTGAAGAACCAAGGGGCCGTACACCACAGTGGAACATTAAATCCAGATTGGGTGGAAGTGGAAGGACATGAAGACAACTTCCTGGAGGAAGCAGCGCCCAGACTGGGCCAGAAACGGAAATTAGTGGACAGCCAGACCCCTAGCCTTGCGAGTCTTTCTGCCTGAGTCCCAGCCTCACAATGGAACTCTAGAAGTGGTGCCTGGCTAGAGCCCTGAGAGGAGGGGGGCAAAGGGACTGGTCCAGTCTAGAAGTCTTCCTGGAGGAGGAGGGTACCTCATGAAGAAGACCCTCCTGTAGCCCTCAGAAGCATCAGCCCAGATAAGGTTGAGTTGAAGAGCTCAGGAAAGAAAATAAAGAAATCTGTAAGAAGTAAATAAACGTGTACTTGGCATTTAAAGAAAAGGCTAGTTTCCTGTTGGCAGAAAACAGTTGCTGTCAGGAGTGGGATTCGAACCCACGCCTCCAGGGGAGACTGCGACCTGAACGCAGCGCCTTAGACCGCTCGGCCATCCTGACCTTGTAGCTCCTGTTCTTGTTCAGAGTTTATATCTGTCTGTTGAATAAGTGCCAATTCTATTTAGTTTTCTTTTTCTCAAGATAAATTTGGCAGCTCTCTGGTACCCAGTTTGTACAGCCAGCTCCTCTCCAACAAGCGGGAGTCGACCCTGTGGCGGCGCCGGGGAGATAGGGTGCGACCAGTGGGGGATCTTGCACTGTGACGGAAACTGAGAAAGTGAAAACAAGTACCGTAGTTTCTGTACCTACTGCACCCGGCGCGGGGACCCCTGAGAACAAACCTGTGCGGACGTGAGCTTCTACTTACAACATAGTTGGTGGGGCTCACAACCACGCGCTGTGTACGGTACCTGGAAGTTGCTAAACTAGCCGATTTGACGTGTGCTCCCCACCACTAAAACAAATAAAGGATGCGAGCTCGCGGATGCCTTAACTACTTAACTGATGTTAGCCTTTTCACCATATATGCAGATATCAAAACATCTTTTGTGGAGCATAAATATATGTAATCTTTATTTATTAATTTTAAATACAGAGATTTTGTCAAGTACAGGCTTAAGCCCACCGCCTGATTCTAGAATGTGTTTTGAGAACTGTTTTAAAGGGCGATCTTCCTTGATCCTTCGGTTCATTAGCGTGATGTCTGAGTGTTCATGACTTATGCATGAGATGTGCCTCCCTCAAGCCTTGTTACGATGTGGGCACAATACCCGTCTGACATTAAAAAAAAAAAAAAGGCAGTGATCCTATGATGTGTTCGTTTGGAGGTGGTTTTCTTTTACTTTCTTTTTTTTAAGACAAAGTCTCATTATTCGTAAGAGCTGGCCAGGTTGGCCTGGAACTGCGCCATCCTCCTGCCTCAGCTTCCCCAGTACTGCGATTACAGGTGTGCTGTTTATCTTTTAATTCTTTACAGAGAAACTGCCCGGCTAGCATGCAATGAGACGTGAAAGCTTTTGCTACTTACAGTCTCCTAGCACAGTGGTTCTCGACCGTTTTCTTTTTTCTTTTTTTTTTTTTTTTTTTTTTTTTTGTCTTTTTGAGACAGGGTCTCGCTATGCAGTTGAGGCTGGTCCTGCGCTCACTTTTGTAGCCCAGGCTGGTCTTGAACTCGCACCAATCCTCCTGCCTCAGCCTCCCAAGTGCTGGGATTACAGGCGTGAGCCACCACGCCCGGCTTCGACCGTTTTCGAATATTACCTTCTCTGCTCCCCAGACCAACTAAACCAGTTCTGAGAGTACCACACTGCAGCTGTGGTTTTAAGGGGACTGGGCTAGCTCCGGATAATTCTAAGATGCGTACAGGTTTAAGGTCATTGTTTCCACATTTAGCTTTAGAAAATTTGAGTCCTTCTTTTAAGAATGAAGTAGGGCCAAATTACAAAAATGTGTTTAAGCCCCTTCGGGGCAGGGCTCCAGTGGAAAGTATCTGTAAAACATGGAGCAAAGGAGCGAAAAGCATAGCTTGCAGCTCGCTGGCGCTCAGAAAACCAGAGACCAAGCAGGGAAAGGCCGGAGGGAGGCAGAGCTTGGCCACTGCCAGGGAGGCGGCCCATGTTCAGAATCCACCTCTCCTGGAAGACAGGATGAAGTCAGTCTACAGAGAATCAGGTCCAGTTACTGGAGTGACTACCAGGAAGAGCTTGTACGCATTTTATGGAAGTAAATACTATTTCAAGCATGCAAGAATCTTTCTGGACTCCAGGCCCTCGGCAGCAACTAATCCCATCATAGCCATGACCACAAACAAACCAGCCCCAAGTACTTCCTCTGTAAAACGGAAGTAATAGTTCCTTGTAGGCTGTTTTAGGAAAATAAGATAATGACAGGGTCTTAACCCTGAGTGCTAGTTACTTTTGTTGAGTGTTTTTGTAATGAGGAACAAATCACCACCCTATGTTGAACCAATCTCAGCTCCATCTCTGTGGGCATCCCTAAAAACAGTGGACAGACTCATCCCAGAGCTAAAATTCAGCAAGGTGCTGATGGCAAGGTCGCTGGGATTTCAGGCCTTAACTCTCCCAACAAGCCTTGGAACGCAGCCCTTGCGCCCCACCAAAGCGCATGCACACTGAGGGCACAGAGACTAGCCAGTGGGTGATGCAGGTGCGGTGGCTATAGTACCAAGGCAGGCAGAAGCGCCGCACACCAGGGCTCTGCCCAACTAATGCTTGGGAAGGGAGTGGAGGTGGGGGTTCTGGGCAAGCAGGACCTCAGCCTCTGTCCCTGGCCCCTAGGGGACACCCAGCTCACAGGGCCAAGTCGGAGCGCCCGCTGAAAAGAACACAGGGGCTGGCACAGAATCTTAGCACTGAGGGGTCATAGGCCAAGGCAGGGGGATCTCTGTGAGTTTGAAGCAGGGCTGGGATACAAAGTGAGCTCAAGGCCAGTCTGAACTGCATGGCAAAACCTTGTCTCACAAAGACAGAAAAAAAGAAAAGAAAGAGAAAGAGAAGGGAAGAAAAAAGCCTGTTTTTAAATATAAAATGCAGGGCAAATAAGACACTTAACAAACTTTTTCAGAATCAACCTAGGGTCTTCAGACTAAGTTACATGCACAGCCTGTTTTTTAAAAATTTAAGTGTTTGCTTCAGCAACAGGCATACTAAAACAAACAAACAAAAAACCCAAAAATACTCCACCTCATTAATTAATTAATTAATTAATTCATTGATTTTGAGATAGAGCCTCACGGTTAATCCAGGAGCGGCTCAAGCACCTGCCTCAGCCCCTCGGAGGGCTGGGATCCCAGCATGTCTTCACACGTGGCTTAACAAGAATCTGTAAAGGTATTGCTGCATTTATTTCAACCTAGCAAATGACTCTGTGGCTCACAGTGTTCCACCCCAGTGTCTCCTCTGACTGCTGCTTTCAATGGCTGGCCCATGCCAGGCATCTGGTGCCCAGCATTCAGCTGAGATGCTTAGCCTTGCTACCAGAGGTCTGTCCTGGGTGGCAATGAGGAGGCCACAGGAGCTCTCTGCAGCTGGAGGAAGCGCAGAGACAAGAGGCGCAGGGCTTGTCAAGGCCAGATGGTGTTGGAACCTCAATTTTTATCCTGGCTACACTGGAATCCCCCTACCACCACCACCCCACACACACACACACACTGAGAGGTACTTATAGACAGATGAGATCTCATTCTGTTGCCCAGGTTGGTCCTGAACTGGTCTGGAGCGATCCTCCTGCCTCAGACACCAGAGGAGCTGGAATTACAAGAGTGTGCAACCATTCCAAAAGAGAGAAAATTCCATTTCATTTGATTTCTTTCTCTTTTTTCCTTCTTTCTTTTTTGGGAGGTGGGGTGGGGGTGAGGGAACTAGAAATTGAGTCTAGGAGTTATGGTTTGTGTCTAGATGTCCCCCAAAAGCCTCATGTAGTCATGGGGTGGGATTCTAGAGTTTGTGATTAATTCATGGTCCAATGCTAGAATTATGGGTGTGAGCGCTGTGCCCCCCCTGGGGTGGACAACCTGAATGTAATCCTGGGGAGGGAAGGAGGCCGGCTCTCTGTTGCTGCTGCTGCCATGTGCCACCTTGCCTTGGAGCCAGCAAGTATAGACGGAAGTCTGAGCTAAATGAACCTTCCTCTCTTAATTTTGAGTGCTGAGTATTTTGCTTCAGCAATAAGAGAAAAGTAACCAAGGTAGAGGGCTCGACTTCTACCACTGAGCTATATCCATTCCTCTTTTTGAGATAGTCTTGCTAACTTGCCCAGGCTGTCCTCAGACTTGTGAAACCCCAGCCTCATCTTCCCCAGTAGCAAATTCCTGTGTAGTCCAATACAGAAGCTTGCTTTCTTGCTTCTCTCCTCTCTCCCCTTCCTCTTCCCTCCCTTCCTTTCCCTTCCCCTCCCCTCCCCTCCCCTCCCCTCCCCTCTCCTCTCCTCCCCTGCTCCCCCCATTTGGCTATAGCTTGATGTTGTGTCAACTCTCTTACCTCTTGCTTGTCCCAAGTTGGATACTATTCTGAAGATCAGTGCAGGGTCTGCTCACCTTAGAGAATTATCTGAAGCTTAGTACCTGATCTTGAACCCTGGAACCAGATGAGATGGCCTGGGGTCAAATCCCAGCAAGGTGACAGAAGCTATCTCACCTCTTTGCATTTCTCTCATTATCTTGAGAAATAGAGTCCTAATGCATTTGGAGAAGGCAGCAAAGAATGTGGGTGAAATAGCAGTCTCTGTCACATGGGATGAAAATAAGAACTGGAGCTGAGTAGGGTGGTGCAGACTTATAATCCAGCGCTTGTGAAGCTGAGGCAGGAAGATCATCATGAGTTTTGGGTCAGCCTGGACTACATAGTAAGTTCAAGGCCAGACAGAACTACATAGTAAGATCCTGTCTCAGAAAAAAAAAAAAAAAAAAAAAAATCGGAATCTCAGGAAGACATGCCAAACTGAGGCCAGTTCTGCCGTCTGTGGTCTGTACACTTTTCTCTATCTTCCATCAGTCCCTATCTTTTTAAAGACTCCTTTTGTCTCACATGGCTGTTATATTTGCATCACAAAGCATTTTAAGTCCCTTGAGGTTCAGACTTGGGCCAGTTCACCCCTCCTTAGGCAACCTGGTGGTCCCTGGGCTGACACCATATTGATACCCAACTTAGTGTGGATAACACCTGATTGACATAGAGCACTGTGGCCCAGCGCTCCTGGACTCCATGGGTCCTCCCACCTCACCTTCCTGAGCCTGGCTCCTGTGAGGTTCGTTTACCAAAGAACAGTTAGTTCAAATCTACTGCAGCAAACAGATTATTCGTATTCACATGGACACCTGAACTCAGGCCTGTGCACTGAGCTGTGTCCCCAAACCTTTAAAAAAAGTTTAAATCTTGAGATAAAGTCTCACTAAGTTGAGGCTGGGATCAAACTTGCCCTCTCCCTTTAGTTGTTCAGAGTGAGATCTATTTATTTATTTATTTATTTATTTATTTATTTATTTATTTAGATAAGGAGAAGGTAAACCCAGATGTTGGTCTTGGTCATATTTGGGTGATGAGATTTTGGGTCATCTTTACTTTTTAAAATAAACTTTCAGCTGGGCATGGTGGCGCATGCCTGTAGTCCCAGCACTTGGGAGGCTGAGGCAGGAGGATCAGTGCGAGTTCAAGATCAGCCTGGGCTACAAAACTGAGTTCAAGGGGTCAGCCTGAACTGCATTGTGAAACCCTGTCTCAAAAAGACAAAAATAAAACAAAAAAACTTTCATGTGTTTTCTGGAAAATGAGTGCTTTTCATTTTAGAGACTTAAATGAGAGACAAGAGTACATGTCTAAATGGCTGCAGATGTTCTGTTAGAGACTGTGCTCTGAGGGCTGAGATTAGAGGTGATACCAGGCCACTGGACCTCCAGGATGATGGATTGAGATGTCCAAGAGACAGAAAGGGGGCCTGCCGGTGACTGGGACAGGGAGAGAACATTGGTTTTATCTTTCTCACAATGTCTAGACTCATTCACCTCACAGAGACGCAGCTATATGTACAACTGCTGAGTCAGTACTATGGAGAGTAAAATTAACTCAGCTATATTCATCTTAGAGGCATTTGTACTTTCAGTCTCATGTTTGGTGGTAGAGTCGTAGGGGTTTTATTTTTGGTTGAAAGAGAAAAATCAAACATTGGGAAACATCTCAGTTATTTGTGGCAGTGGAAGAGGCCTGCTTGGAGCTCCTTAAATTACTTTGCCTCAAGTGAGCAAGACAGGCCTTGACAAGGCCACATATCCTGTCTCTTTAGGCAATGTTCAAACAGACTAGACTATCAGGCCTTTTCTCCTGGCACAGCTTTGGCAGTTAGTGTCAGCTGGGCAGGAAGCCCCTGGGGGGCTGGTAGTAGCATGAGGTAAGCGATTCCTGGGGCTGGTTGGGCAGAGAATGTGGACTTCCCCGAGACCCACCCCAGGTCAGTCCTGTGCAGCTGACCATTTCCTTGAAGATCACACCAAAAGGGAAGCTCTCTGGAGAGCTGGTGAGCCTAGGAGAACTTTTCCTCTAATTTGAGTGGGACTCTGGGAGCAGGTGTCTATGCTGGGTGAGGCCCAGCAGATGCAGTTTAGGCTCTGCACTCTACCACAAGTCAGTAATGCAACTGCCTGAGAAAAAATGTTTGGATGACGTTTTGTTGTTTTGAGTTTCTTCCCTCCCCCCACCTAAAACTGGGGGTTGAATGCAGGACCTTTGCCCTGAGCCACATACTCTTTTTCCTTCTTTCATTTTCCTTTTTTTTCTTAAGGTTTTGACACAACATCTGGCTAAATTGTTAAATTACCCAGTCTGGGCTCAAAATTATGACCCTCTCTCCTCAGCCTCCCACAGTGCTAGGGTTATAGGTCTGTGCCACCTTGCCAGGTTAAACAAACATCACTAGGTACTTTGCACACTATAAAGGGCTTGCTTGTTTTTGTGGCATTTGGGGTAGAACCCAGCACTCCCAGGATGCGAGGCAGGTCCCCTACCACCCAGCTGCACTGAGGACACAGAAGTTACTTGTCCTACAGTTCAGTTATATTTTTCTCTTCATCTCTGCCCAGAGCAAAAGTTTTGTGGTGTCCTGATGCCCACAGGCAGATTCAGTTTTAAATAATCTAATCATACTTCCCTGGAACTGTGATTAAGCAGATATTATTACATAGGAATTTGTTCCCAAGCCACAACAAAGATATGAACTAAGCTGGGCCTGGAAGAGGCAAGATGGGTCGTGGTCTGTACAGTGGCCATGTGGAGCTCATGCTGCAGTGAACATGACAATACACAGACCTGCCTGATTCTCAGAATTCCCAGACAGTTTAGTTCTCTCTTTGTCAGGTGTCCTGGATGAGGACCACAAGGAACTTGAAGCTTGTCTTTAGATTAATCACGAGTGCTATGATTTCTATCTACATGCTGCCTCCCACTCCCAGGCCCATTTGCCCATAGGGTGGGACTTCGGGGAAGGGGACTGGATGGTGGATGAGTGATATTCACCAGTAAGTCACTCTGCAGCTAGGTTTATAGGTAGATGTGATGTTGGGAGGCGAAGCCTGATTGGAGGCGGGTTTCTAGGAGCCTGGCTGTCTTCCTCCCTCCTCCCTCCTGTCTGCTCTCTGCTGCCATGCCCTGAGCTCTTTCTCCTCTGCTGTGCCACCCTGCTGCAGAGCTGGTGAGTCTAGCCACAGACGACACCTGTAAAAACTGTGAGCCCAAGTCAACCTTTTCTCCTCTCACCTGTGGGTCCTGTGTCCCAGCAGCGAAGAAAGTGACCAAGACAATGAGAAACACAGTGTAGGGCAACAATGGGGTGGTTTTCACACCATCAGATGCACCTTTGGAAATGCAGGTTCTGTCCCTGTGAACTACCAGGGTGAATGAGCTGCATTCATGTCACCCTCTGTGAGGGTGACTATTCCTGATCCTCTCCTGGGGCAACAGAACAGGAAGGGTGCTCATGTACCCAAACGAACAGCACCTTCAAGCAGGAATTCAGTTTTTTTTTTTTTGTTTTTTTTTTTTTCTTAACACCTATAACCAACGAAGATCTTTTCTTCTTGGAAGAGAGCTATTCATTTAAAAAGGCAGCTTCTCTCTCCACTCGGCAGGGCCAGTTGTCTCTAGAGTAGTAGAAATGGAATCAACACCCAAACAGACAGATGGCAGGAAGCCACGGAGGCTCTTCCACATCCTCTGCGCCCACCTGGTCAGGTGAGGTACTGTCGAGACAGTCGCTGCTTAGCCAGCTGCATTCCCAGGCGTGGCTCTTTTCTGTGTTCTCTTTTATTTTGGTCTCACTTCTCAGGGCATAGAAAGGAAAGCTCAGAGATGCTTAAAGGCAAGCAGACTGATTTATTCATTAGAAAAAAGACTATGGAGAATAGCCATTCTGGGAGCTGGAAAGATTGCTGGAAATGGAAGGCCTGAGCTTGGGCACAGGTTCAGTCTCTTGGCAGGAGACTGGGGGTGTCTTCAGGGAAGGGCTCGGGGACAAAGGCAAAGGGGCTTGATGATGCAGCTGTGCCGAGCTCCATGTGGCTGCACTGGGGGACCCCAGGCAGTAGCACAGAAAAATGGGGTAGGGAGGCAATGAATGAGAGCTCTTTGTGAAAATGGAAGGGATGCACAAGACATTTGGATATTGGGACCGGGGAGAGGGGGCACAGGGAAGGAAGAGTATGCAGCATCCAGCCAGAGAGCAGGCTGGAGGCCTGGGTGTGTGCACTAACCACTAGTTTCAGGCATGATTCTTTCCTTCCTAGAGTCCCGCAGCCTCTAGCCCCGCTCAACTCAGTTTTCTATTTGCTTTACGAGATGTCAACATAACATCTTCCTCTCCTGGCACCTTTTGGGTTTTCTGCATGCCTAAAACTGTTCCTCCACTGCCCCTATTCTTTCTATCACACCTTTACTGCCACAGCCCAGGCCAACCTAAGCCCATCTCTATCTCTCTTCTGTCCTTTGAGCTTGTTCCAGCTTATTCCCTGAAAGTTCTGGTCCTAAGGGATAAGAGACTGCTAGAAGCAGTTTAGGAATCTCTCCTTCATCCCCCAAACATTGGCACAGAAGCCCACTGGGAAGGGCCTGTTCCCTGCCCGCTAGCAGTGGCAGCACCACCTCCCCGAGGGCTGTGAAGCAAGACCCGCCAAGGGAAAAATGACAGGGAAGCTGGCAGCTGCAGCCCCAAAGGGCAATGGAAGAGAGGGTGAAAACAAAGGCAGGCAGGCAGGCAGCTGAGACTCTCCTTAAGCAACCCTTTGGCTGGGCTGCAGCGGGATTAGTTTAGAGTGGAGAGTGTCTGCATCCCCAGAGGCAGGTACCTCCCTGGTGGGGGACAATGGGATGTTCTTAGACAGGGCTTGTGCACCGGCAATGACCTTGACCTCCTCAGGCCCATCGGCAACTGAGCAGATGGTCAAGGGCTTTTTACCACATGACCAGAGGCAAAAGAAGGGCCTGAGGGGGCCAGAGAAAGAGACATTGGGGAAAGTATAGATATGAGAGCCACTGGTCATGTTGTAGAAGGAGATGTCTCCCGAGTCATAGTCCAGGAAAATACCAACCCGACGAGGGGACCCTGCTAATGAGAGAGGGGTCCGGATTGGGGTGAGAGCCCAGTACCCATTTCCATACAACTCCACAGCCCAGAACCCATTCTCAGGAGTCAAGGGGTCAAACCCTTTCTTTATCACATTCTCCCTGCATACCCCAACTGCCCAGTCAGTCCTGTCTCCCACCTCTACCTCCCAGTAGTGTCTTCCAGAGGTGAAGGCCTCCCGGCCTAACACACAAGGCCAGGAGTCAAATCTCTCTGCTTTTTCAGGTAGTTTCTGCCGTGAATCTTCCAGTCGAACGGATTTCGAATCCGCATACAGAAAGAGATGGGGGTGGGCAGTGTCTGGATCCAGAGTCACATTCACTGGAGATGGACACAGAGAGTGATCACCTTGGGTGTGGGAGGTACAGGACCCGTCTTTCCTTCTGCATAAAGCAGCAATCTAAGAGTGGACACAGCCCCTCTGTGAAGAGCAGTCCGGCCTCTCCAGTCTTCAATCCCTGTAGCTCTTCCTCATTAGCAGCCACCCGTGATACAGAAGCAGCCAGTCCCTAATGGGACTGTGACAGACGGAGTTCATCTCCTAGCATCTCTCAGGGTCTATTTAGGGGCCACCAGAGAGTTGAGGCCATTTTCCCATCACCTCTCTCTGTCTTGTCCTCCTCACTAAAGTGCATTAGTGTTTCTGTGCCTAAGTCTCACTGGACGGTGAAGGCAGGGGTGGGAGTGGGGATAGGGGGGTGGATGGGGAAGGAGTAGGAAGGCTGCAGAGGCCTTGGACTGCAGACCTACTGACCTGCATGCAATGAAGCCTTTTTTGATTCTGCAATGAAAGAGAGAGACAGTGTCAGAGACAAATTATAAAATAAGACAACTTTGCAGATCAAATTATGTAATGACAAGATAGAACTTACTAAGTTCTTCCAGGAGTTTCTCTGGAAAACAAACAAAATTATCTCAGTGGCTTTTTATAATGTACCCGAGGGAGGAGAGAATGAGACTGAAGTAGGAAACATGTCAAGGAAGAGCTGTTTAGCTCATGACCACCTGATTACCAAAACCAGGAAATCAAGAACAGGATTTGTTTTGTTTTCTAAGAAATGTTCAGGAAATTCCTCTTGGCTGGGGATGGGTAGGAATCAGATCTTTAGTAACAGGATTGTTGCTGAGAACTTGAGTTAGAAGTGGGGGTAGGGTTTGAGATTGGACAGGAAGTAAATCCTGGGTCTAAAGCACTTTACCTCTGCTTGGGCCCTAAACCTCTCTTCTCCATATGTCGTATCTGACTTCAGAAGCCTCATGGCTGTCTTCTAAGACTCAGAACTCTAGACACAGAGGTCTCCCTGCTGGGACACTCACTAAGGAACACAGACCCAGCCTCCCCTGACACTTCTGCCTGGTGCCCTTGTGCGTGCTGTGACTCACCTTTGGAGCTGAAGTCACTCTGCTTCTCTCTGAATCTGTCCTTGTATAGTCTCCAGATGAAAACTATGGATCCGATGGTGAGCAGTCCCAAGACCATCAGGATGACAGCCACAGCCACCTGCCAGGGAGTCAGCCTTGGGAAGACGGCAGCTAAAGACAAAGTCCCCATGAAGGACATGGGTTGGTAAACCCATGGGTTGGTAAACCCAGGTTCTCTCCTGACACCTGGAGACAATGCAACTTCCATCCCTCCAGGGACAAAGAATCATCCCTATGACACCAAGAACATTTTAAAGAAATACTTGACTTCGGGAAATAGCAGAAAAAGAGAAAAGTGAAGAGTTGTTTGGGAATGGGGCACATAAAATAAAGGATATAAAGAACTGAGTCATGTTGTCAGAGATGTCCCCTCTTAATGACCACTGAAGAATGGGAGCTCAGGGGATGAAGAAGAAGATGACTAGGGAAGAGGAAACACTGCCTATGTGTAACCAGAAAGGGACTAGTTGACTCAAAGCTAGGGACAAGTCCTTACTAAACCACGGGTCACATCTAAGGAATGAGAGGATTTACTTTCTTGAGGACCATGGAGACCTAAACCCAGGTCTGCATGGGATAAGGAGGCCAGGATAATAATTCAGTCTTCTTGCTTATACAGAGAAAGAAGCAACTAGATCAAGAAAGACCTCAATATAGAGCTTCTTGACTTCAGATTTCACATATAAATTTCTATGAGGGCTAGACAGAGTTTTTAGTTTATGCCTTAAGAAGAATCTTTTTTGTTTCTTTTTGGTGGCAGTGGTGGTGCCACTGCTGGAGAACCTGACCCAGACCAGGCAGGCCTGGCACACGTTAGGCAAGCACTGTCCCATTGAGCTGGACACCCAGTCTCACAGACTTTATCCTTCTAATGGAGTTGGTGGGGTTCTGTAATTCAGCAGGCAAGTGTTTAGACAAGAAGAGTGCACAGCTCTGTCACGAAGTCACGCGTGAGCAGATGTCCCGAGTGCTGTGGTGGTGAAGCTGCACCAACACAGGAGGCAGCCCTGTCCCACTGACCTGCCATGGAAATCCCTACTTCCTTCTGCTGGCCAAGGAGCAGGTTGCGGACGCAGCATGACACATTCTTCACAGAGGTGTCCCTGATGATCACGGAAGCTGCCACGGTGAAAAGACCCTCCTGGTCAGGACTCCTGGACTCAGATGTAGACAGAAACTTCTCCCCTGTGGGAGTTCTCCACTGCACCTGGGGCTCTGGGTACCACCCCGCAGAGGTGCACTCCAGCCGGATCTTGCCGTTTTCTTGAACTTTCATACTGATGTGAGGGTCAGAGCCCAGGGCTGTGGAGAGAGAAGCTGGCTCTAATCTTTCCTGGTTACCTTCCCAGAAGCCTTACAATGAGGGAGTGGGAATGGAAAAGTAGACTTGGACTGGGAGAGACTCCTGTCCATATTTCATTACACAAGGAAACTGCGTAAGTTTCAGCAAAAGGAAGTTCATATACTTTATCA
>PVJA010008467.1:31144-64295 GCA_004027025.1 Myocastor coypus
AAAAAAAAAAAAAACTTACCAAAGAAAGGGGTGGGGGTGGGGGTTTCCTAGGCTGAGAGCTCCAAAGAAAGAGGGCTGTGGTTGAATGCATATTACAAGGTGGCTTCGAGTAGGAGAACTGGCATTAGAATATTAAAAGTGGATGGAGATGTATTCTTGAGAAAAAGGAGGGCTGAAAGTTCTTTTTCCTGAAATTGATGTTAATTTAAGTTTCCTTCTCCCATAATGCTGATTTGGGAATTTCCTGAAATGGTTTCAATCTCATCTTCCCTCATACAATTAATTATGCCCTAACTAAAATTAACACAGAGTTGTTTTTCCTATCTGAATATAATTCATTTTTTGTTTGTTTATTTGGTACCAGGGATTGAACTTAGGACCTTACACTTGTCAAGCAGACACTTAGCAATTCTTTTGTTAAAAAATTCATAATTATAAAATTGTGGGAAACACTGAATTGCAGAAAAAAGCTCATAAATACATGTCTACAATTATCCATATTCCAAGTTTGTATAGATAAATGACAATGTATATCCTTCTCATGAAAGGGGCTACACTTTAATCAGGTTCTCAAATGTGTCTGCTACTCATAAAAGTAACAACTTTACGCTATCAAATATCTAGAATTTTATAGTTAATTTTTTAAAATATATTTGGCTGTTGCTGTTGGCTGTTGTATTTGGCTCACTATGCAGCTTGGACTGTTGGCAATTCTGCTGCTTTCAGCCTGCCCACTATGCCCACCCAGACTCTGGCCAGCTCAGCCCACCCTAGGAGCCAAGCTGGCGTGGCATGTGGTGCGGGGATCAAGCCATGGTCCCTGTGCTTGCCTAAACTTGCCTAAGCTGGTGCTTCAGTTCACTGAGCTATCTTGCTGGCCCTTTATAGGCCCCTCTTTACATTGAAAAATATTTTTCCCTAAAAATGAGAGTTATATGTGATACATTAGATATGGTATATATATTTGTATATTAAATTGTAAGTTAGCCTCAGATACAGTAACAATATCTTATATGTATAAAATGTCTTCAGAATGGACAAGGTACTTTTTGTGTATGTCTAATTTTACTTCATTCTTGCAAAATCTTGCAGGAGAAATGTTTCCTGGTTACAGCTTAGCAGATTTGCCTTGTGCCAATGACCACTTCAGTGTGAAAGTCCAACCTCAAGTTGTACTTTCTTCCAGAATGCCAACCATTTTGCCGGTTTCACTCTAAATTTTGTTTTGAAGCAAGAAAGCAGCCAAACGAGCATGCTTGCTAGGTGAATCAAGTGTTAGCCAGTGACTGTGCTCTCTGGCGTTAGGAAATTGGTCCTTTGAGACTAAGGCATAGAGTAACCTCAAATCGCGTGAGGCGTGCAGCACAGATTCAGTAGTAAAGAGAACATAAGTGTTCAATTCTGGGAGCCAAATAGATACATTAAGATGTATTTATATGAGAGAATATTATATAGTATTGATTGCAGCATCCATGTAATTACTATCATAGGAAATATCCTATCATTGCCGGGAAAGAGATATTTATTTACTTTGCTTTTACCCTTGTCATCTCAAACCTTCCCACCTATCTTGAACCTAAAAGAAATCCTACAGATGAATCTTAATGGTTTCAAAGCAGCCAGTACAGTCAGCCTGGGACCCCTCGGGGAACGTGAAAGCCCTTCCGCCTCCTCACCTGCCACTCGGAGGCGCACGGTGGCCTCCCCCGAGCTCGCGTTGTCCCGGAAGAAACACCTGTAGTCGCCGTCGTCCGCTGCCCGGACTCTGTGCATCCGCACGGCCGCGCGCCCCTCGACGATGCCATCGGCCACCAGCGTCGCACGCCCGCGGAACTCGGGCGCTGGATCTCGCGCGCGCCCCTGCGGGTCCCGATGCAATAGCACGGGCTGCGGGGGCGCCGCTCGGAACCAGCGCAACTCCATGTGCGCAGCGCTCACATTGGGCGACAGATGGCAGGGCAGCTCCGCATCGTTCCCGACCGCGACCAGCACAGGCTCGGTGGGCCCGATCACGTCGAAGTGAGCTGGCGGACAGGCAGAGGACGCGAGGTCCGGCGCGAGCTAGGCTCCGCCGGCGTAGGTCCCTCCCCGAGAGCTTCTCGGTACAATCCCGGGGACCCTCGCAACCCCGGCAGGAGGGCACCAGCGGGAACACAATGGAGTCATTTGCTTTTATCGGAACATTTCCATCCCACGGGACAAAGACGGCGCAAGAGGGCCACTGACCGGCGCGCAGTGCGTGCAGCTGCAGGAGCGCGAGTGCGAGCAGGCGCGTAGTGAGCCCGGACGTCACCATCTCCAAGCTCTGGGGTACCGGAGCTTCGGCCTGGGGACGAATGGCAGGAAGCTAGAGAGGCTGTGGGGCTCTGCGCTCCCCCGACCTCCTCCAGGCGTCTGCATTGGCACCTTACACCCTCGGTGCCCTCTTTCCAGAGAATTCTTAGCCCATGCCCCAGGCTGTTCAGATACTTGCTAAACAGCCCGGAGCCCCTACGGTCCCAAATGGACTTTGAAGCGTGGTGCTGTGAGGCATTGTGCCTACTAGTGCGTTGCATATAAATGCACGAATCGGCATAGTGAGACCCTGTCCCAACAAGACCAAAAAAATAAATAAATAAATAAATAAAATAAAAATAAAATAAAAAATAATAATAATAATAATAATGCACGAATCGTGTGATCGCTACGCTAAATTTAAAAAGTTATGATAGAATAATGGATTTGCTTTTAGAAATGATAAAGATAAATAGGCCAGAAAGATGGAAAGGGACATAAGGAAAGTGAAATCGAGGAGAAAAGAGAAAAAAGTGTGGGAGGGGTGTTGAAGAGGGCTGAGGAGTTTTCAGAACAGAGGACCCAAGAGGGAGACCAGAGAGACGAAGGGTGGCAACACCTACTGACCTCGAGGGGTCTGGTCGCGGCGAAAGACACCGGGAGTGCCTGCCACTGAGTGAAAAAGCAGGTTGTGGCCCCCGGGTCAAGAGTTAAAAGCCAGCAGAAGGAACGGGGAAGTGCTCGACTCAAAGCCTACCTCCAGGGGCCTGGTGCACTCGCGTGGGGCGGGGGGGGGGGGCGGGGAATAAAAAGGTTCCTAGAGAGATGGAAAGCTAGGGAGTTGTGGGCTACATAACAGGGGATGGAAAGGAAACGGAACAGAGCCACGGAAAAACTACAAAGAAATGCGAGGGCTCTCCAAGCCTCAGTTCTCTTGTTTTAGAAATCAAACCAACTTTGCCCCTCTGATCCCGGCACTCCGGATAGCTGAGGCAGGAGGACCTTAGGCCAGCCTGAGTAATTTAGGAATTTAACAGTTGGTTTGGTAGTCCATGCCTGTCATCTCAGTGCCTGGGAGGTTGAGGGAGGAGGATTGTTATGAGTTCAAGATCAGACTTGGCTACAAAGTAAGCACAAGGTTGGCCTGAAATGCATAGTGAGACCCAGTCTCAGAAAGGCAAACAAACAAACAAACAAACAAAAAAAATTTAGCCTGAGCTTGGCCCAAAGTGAAAAGGGCTGGGGAATGTAGCTCAGCACAAAGATCCTGAGTTCAATCTCTAGTATCAAGGTGGCAGGGTGTTGGTGGGGGGTGGCTAATGATGCCCCTTGGGGGCTGAAGCAGGGCTTAGGGCAGTCTAGGCTACAGAGTTCAAGGCCAGCCTGTAGAAAAATGACCTATAGAAAATTATCTCTCCGGGCATGGTGGCACACACCTGTAGTCCCAGCACTTGGGAGGCTGAGACAAGAGGATCGGTGCGAGTTCAAGATCAGCCTGGACTACAAAAGTGAGCTCAAGGCTAGCCTGAACTGCGTAGTGAGACCCTGTCTCAAAAAAAGAAAAATAGATAAATAAGATTATCTCAAGTCAAGCAAATAAAAAACAAAAGCATAATCCTCACAACCTCGTTTTGATCTCCAGTATTGCTACATCTGCAGCAAAAACAAAGGAATAATGTCACTAGGTCCTTCATTGGGGATATATTGGGAGGATTAAATGAGATTAAGCAGGTAAAATGCTTACCACATAACAGCCCTCCTCAAAGTTGCTATTTTGTTATTATTGTGTTTATGTGGGTTGAAAACAAAGGATGGAGTAGACAGCAGCCAACTCTTGCTCACTTTAGCAACCCTTTGGTCCCAGGGAGGACAGTGGGGGTGGCTCACTTTCTTGAAGATGGAGGGTGAAGGTACCAGGTCAAGAGGATAGACTCGGTTCCCAGGGCCCAGCATTGCCTCCCTATGGACATCACTGTACAAAGATTCCCCAACCCCCTTAGGTGCTGTAGATGGAGTCCAGGGCTTGGGGCAATAGCGTAGGGCTGTACCACTGAGCTTCAGCTACATCCTGGGATGGTTCTACTCCAAGGATGGTTCTCTCAGAGAAACTCATGGGGCCAGAAAATCTTGAGGCTGAAGCTCTACATTTTATGGGGAGAAAAGAAAAAAAGAATCAAGGCGGGGGAGATGCCTCACTAGAATAAGTGCCTGGCAAACACAAGGTCCTGAGTTCAATCCCTGATACCACACACACACATACACATACACACACACACACACACACACACACACACACACACACACACACAAATCCTTTTAACAATTGCTCTATGTTGGCATGTCTTTTCAATTTTTTTTTAATGCTTATGTTCATCTCAGAAACAATTAGGCTTTGTTGCCCTGGAGAGTTATATAATTGCCAAAATGTGAGACAGTTTGTTCATTTTCTTGTGTTATAAATAATGCACATTATATGTAAGTCTTTGCTCCTGATTAACTGTCTGGTAAATTTCCAGAAGTAGAGTCATCAGGTCACAAGGTAAGAACTTACTGTCAGTGTCCCTTTGTGAAACATTACCCGTCACACTGTCTGCTCCAGCATCTGGCTCACCTGCCTCCTACCCATGGAGTCCTTCCAGCAACTGTGGGTTGTTTTTAAAAAACTATTGCCGGGAGTGGTGGCGCACACCTGTAATCCCAACACTCAGGAGGCTGAGGCAGGAGGATCGGTGTGAGTTCGAGACCAGCCTGGGCTACAAAAGTGAGCTCAAAGCCAGCCTGAACTGCATAGTGAGACCCTGTCTCAAAAAGACAAAAAAAAAAACAAAAACAAAAAAACTATCATCACTATGGGAATGTATAAAATTTATCAGATTGCTACTACGGTATTTGGCTGTGTTTTATTTATTTTATTTTATTTATTTTTCAACTTTATTTAGTAATTTATTTATTTATGTTCTGGCCAGCTAGTCTGCCCTGGGGGTGGGGCTGGCCCAGCATGTGGTGCCCAGGGAATGAACCACGGTCCCTACAGTTGCCTAAGTAGGTGCTCTAGACCGCTGAGCTATCCACCAGCCCCTGCTGTGTTTTATATGACGTGTGGCCATTTTTCATGTATTAATTGATTAATGTATTCTAGAAATGAGCTCCAGGCTGGTTGCCCACTCTGTTCAAGACTGATCCTGATGCCCTTTCTTGGCAATCTATACAAATCCTTTAGAAATTAAAAATGACAAGTCTGCTTTATATTTTTAACAAAGGTCCTCCACAGTTTTGTAACATGCTTTTAATAGGATTATAACTGTGAGCTACTAGACTGCTAGGAAAATGTTTATTTCAAACATAAATCTCATCTAGTCACTTTTTGCCTAAAAACCCCTTAATATATGAGTGTCTTCTAGAGATTCCATGTTTATTTTATTCATGCTTGAGGAAACGTAAACCATTATAAAAACTGTGATCTTTAATCTGGATTCCTGCATCATCACTATTAATTTGTTTTAAGAGCAATTTGTAGAATTAATTTAAGCCAGGTCTGATGACTGTAATCCCAGCACTTGGCATGTTGAGGAAGGAGGATCACTTTGAGTTCAAGACCAGCCTAGGCCTAGGCTACATAGTGAGCTTAAAGTCAGTATGAACTACATAGTGAGTTCCTATCTCAACCAAAGCAAAAGAATTATTTAAATATCCTAGCTTGGTTTATCACACTAAAGGTTAAAAATATTAGCAGTCATTTTATCTTTTTACAGTGTAACAAAATGTATTTTCATAAGTAATTATGGGCCAGTTGTACTTAAATACAGTACTTCAAAGCATTTTGCATAGAGAATTTATAGACTACATTTAATAATCAAATCTAAGCCGGGTGTGGTGGTGCATGCCTGTAATCCCAGCACTTTGGAGGCTGAGGCAGGAGGATTGACGAGAGTTCAAGACCAGCCTAGGCTACAAAAGTGAGCTCAAGGTCAGTCTGAACTGCATAGTGAGACCCTGTCTGAAAAAGACAAAAAAAATTTTTTTTTAAAATCTAATTGTTGCCGAGCGTGGTGTCTCACGCCTGTAATCCCAGCACTCGGGAGGCTGAGGAAGGAGGATCGGTGTGAGTTCGAGACCAGCCTGGGCTACAAAAGTGAGCTCAAGGCCAGCCACAGCTGCATAGCAAGACCCTGTCTCAAAAAGACAAAAAAATAAAATAAAATAAAATAAAAATAAATCTAATTGTTTAACAAAAGACTTTGAGAACTTTGAGTCTAATTTTCAAAAGTAAAGAATTAAAGTAGTGGGCCTGGCAGGATAGCTCAGTGGTCTAAAGCTCCTGCTTGGGAAAGGCGGGGCGGCTTCAGGGACTGCAGTTCGATCCCGGTACCACATGCTGTGCCAGCCCTGCCCTCAGGAAGGGCTGAGCCGGCCATAAAAAAATGAGTGAATAAATAAACAAAGGTTCTGAAACAAAAAATAAATAAATAAAATTAAAAAAAAATACAAGTTTAAAAAAAGAAGAATGAAAGTAGTAAATAATGTTGTGCCAGCCCTGCCCTCAGGGCAGGCTGAGCCAGCCATAAAAATAAATAAATAAACAAACAAAAGTTGTGAAACAAGAAAAAAATAAATAAATAAAAATTTAAAAAAAAGTAGTAAATAAATCATTTTAGCACAAGACACTATCTATGCAAACAAGTAGATTTTTGTGCTAGAAGGATTGTTATGATTTGTGTCTAGGTGTTCCCACTAGAACCTCAAGCCGTCTCAGGGCAGCTTCTGGAGTTTGTGATTGATTACTGTGGGTGTGGATGCTGCACCTGCCCTGGGGCAGATAATTTGCATTACAGTGTAAGGAGAGTTGTTAGCAAGCTGCCTGCTCTGCTGCCTCTCTACCTCTCTGTCAAGAGCCACTCTGCCTTGGAGCTAGCTAAGTATGGACTGAAACCTCCAGTAACTGAGCTACATAAATCTTTCTTTCCCTCATTTCAAGTGTCAGGTATTTGTCCCAGCAGCAAGAGAAGAGTAACTAAGACAAGAATGGAAAAAACAAAACAATAAAACAAAAATAGCTTGAGACTAGAGTGCCTGCTTAGACAGAACACTGCAGCCAGGGGTTCCATCCCTGGTGTGCAGAGGCAGCCCCGCCCTCAGGGTGTGCTGATGTAGTGAGACCCTGTAGATCCTGTACTAAAATATGCCTCCCTCCCCCCAAAAAAAAGAAATAGCTAGTCAACTGAGGCTAATAGAGGCCTTTGTGTATCAGATTTTACTTTATAAAAAAAATTTCAAACAGTATATTACTTAGCAAAACTTCCCTTTGATAATTGAAAACATTTTTTTTCATCAGACTTGTGAAAAATGCCTGTTAATTTCTTAAAGTACTAATGTAACCCTTCAGAGGCTGATTTGGCTGTATTATATTGTAGATTTTCCCATCTTAGATTTTATTCATGAATAAACTGGAGTTATTCATTAAACACCTGTATTTCCACCTTTAAAAAGAACTAGCTTCTTTATCTGGGAAACACCAAATGGTGGATGACACCAGTGCAGTGAGAGTGGCCAGTGGCCGGAGGCCTCGGGGGCCCCGGGGGGCCAGGCATGGGAGGCCGCTTGGCTTCCACAGTGGCCTTCGAGGTCGTAGGTGCGGCAGAGGCCAGGGCAGGGGCCAAGGTCGTGGGGCTTGTGGTGGTAAGGCCAAGGACAAAGAGTGGGATTCCTGTCACCAAGCTGGGCCGGCTGGTCAAAGACATGAAGATCAAGTCCCTGGAGGAAATTTATCTTTTTCCTTACCCATCAAGGAGTCTGAGATTGTTCACTTTTTCCTGGGCACATCCCTCAAGGATGAGGTTCTGAAGATCATGCCTGTGCAGAAGCAAACTCGTGCTGGCCAGCGGACCAGGCTCAAGGCATTTGTCACCATTGGGAATGACAATGGTCATGTTAGCCTGGGTGTAAAGTGTTCCAAGGAAGTAGCCACTGCCATTTGTGGGGTCATCATCCTGGCCAAGCTCACCATTGTTCCCCTGAGGAGAGGCTACTGGGTAAGCAAGATTGGCAAGCCCCACACTGTTCCTTGCAAGGTGACTGGCCACTGTGGCTCCGTGTTGGTGCGCCTGATCCCTGCCCCCAGAGGCACTGGCATCGTCTCTTCCCCTGTGCCCAAGAAGCTGCTGCTGATGGCTGGAATTAATGACTGCTACACCTCTGCTAGGGGCTGCACTGCTACCTTGGGCAACTTTGCTAAGGCCACCTTGGATGCCATCTCCAAGACATACAGCATCTGACCCTTGACCTCTGGAAAGAGACTGTGTTCACCAAGTCTCCCTATCAGGAATTCACTGATCATCTTATGAAAACCCACATCAGAATCTCTGTCCAGAGGACTCAAGCTCCAGCAGTAGCTATAACATGAAGGGTTTTTACACAAAAATAAAATGAATTGTCTGAAAAAAAAAAATTAAAAGAACTAAACAGACAAACCTCCAGGCTAGACAGTAACCCATTTATAATATAGCATAGTACAGTATAATAATACAATATAATCAGGCAGTGACTCCGAACCACTATGACTCTTCAATTCAGCTTTATTTTTTATTTTATTTTATTTATTTATTTATTTATTTATTTATTTATTTATTTTTGTCTTTTTGAGACAGGGTCTTGCTATGCAGTTTGAGGCTGACCTTGAGCTCACTTTTGTAGCCCAGGCTGGTCTTGAACTCGCACCAATCCTCCTGCCTCAGCCTCCCAAGTGCTGGGATTACAGGCGTGAGCCACCACGCCCGGCCTATTTATTTTATTTTATTTTATTTTTTATTTTTGAGATAGAGTCTGCTATGCAGTTCAGGCCGGCCTTGAGTTCACTTTTGTAGCCCAGGCTGGTCTTGAACTTGCACTGATCTTCCTGCCTCAGCCTCCCAAGTACTGGGCTTACAGGTGTGTGCCACCATGCCCAGTTCTAATTCAGCTTTCAATCTGTGTGCAGATACTAATTTCTTCTGGAAACAGAAATAAAATATTTTTGCTATGGACACACATTTTGGATACTCAAAATGGGTACTTTTAAGTCTATATGTGGATAAGAAATACTCTTTCCTTTTTTTCTTTCTTTTTTTTTTTTTTTTTTTTTTTTTTTTTTTTTTTTTTTTTGTACTTTAGGGAAGGCTCTACACTGGGGTCTCACTACTAGATTGGACTTATAGTGATTCACTTGCTTACAGCCTCCCAAGAGCTGGGATTACAGGTGTGCACCACCACGCCCAGTCTAAATTGCCTCTCAGCATGCCTAGGGGGTCGGCATGGCAGGCCCAGGATCAAACCCCAGCCCCTGTGCCAGCTGCTTTAGTCGGCTGAGCTTTTAGCTAGCCCACCCTTTGCTTTCTAAGACTACCAAGTATTTTGTTTTCATTCTCCATAGTTCTGTCTGACCTGTTAGCATTACCTGTGACACTCTGTGACAGTTTTCTATTGCTCATTACTGTTGTCCCTACCACACATTTCTGGTGGTCACCTGGGCTTTCCCATCTTTGCTTGCTATGCCCTTGAGTGATTAATGTTAGCACTTTCTCCAAAGTTAGGTCATCAATAAATATAACTCTTCAGGATTTCTGATCAGTATTTTTTCTTTTAATAAGAAACAATAGGGCCCGGCGGGATGGCTCAGTGGTCTAAAGCGCCTGCATGGGAAGGCTAGGGCGGCTTCAGGGACCGTGGTTCGATCCCAGGCACCACATGCTGTGCCAGCACTGCCCTTGGGGCGGGCTGAGCCGGCCACAAAAATGAGTGAATAAACAAACAAAGGTTCTGAAACAAGAAAAAAATAAAATAAATAAAATAAAATTAAAAAAAAAAGAAACAATAATGTGACTTTTCAAAAACACAATAGTAGTATATTACCAATAATTGATACAATACATGTTGTTGTCCTCATAGTAGTTATAGTGCACAGGGTGTAAACATAATAATTTTTCTAATCATTATTGGAACAAAAAAGTTCTTCTCATTGAACTGAGAGAAAGTAGTTGTACACATAGTCGAGTATTCCATAATCTCAGTGGATTATTGGCAAAACTGGCAATGTTGGAAGCTGTTGATTTTAAGCCTTTTACAGCTCAGCATACTAATCTAGCTTTATGTCTTATGCATTGTGGTTAAACTTTTCTGCTGGGTGATTAAGGGCAAGTTAAAGCAAGACCTGTACAACAAAACATATAACTTTTATATCCCCCAAGGTCAGTCAAATCCCCTGTGGGTATTTCTTGAAGCTTGTGGTGAATTTCAGATATTCATTGTAACACTATATTTTCAGAATGCTACTCAGAAATAATACTCTCAAAAACAGCCATTTCTTGGGGCTTTTAGGGCTGGGGATATAACTCTGTGGCACAAGCACCTGCCTGGCAAGTGAAAGGTCATAAGTTTGAACTCTGGTCCCACAAAAACAAAACAAAACAAAAAAACAACTTGAGGGCTTTTGGCAGGACCGGGGTTCAAACTCATGACCTTGCACTTGCCAGGTAGGTGCTTGTGCCACGGAGTCGTGAGGGCTTTTATTATTAAAAAATATTGCATTAAGAAACTGATAAAAGCCAGGTGTGGTAGCTCACACCTGTAATCCCAGCACTTGGGAGGCTGAGGCAGGAGGATTGGTGCGAGTTCGAGACAAGCCTGGGCTACAAAAGTGAGCTCAAGGTCAGCCTCAACTGCATAGGCAAGACTCTGTCTCAAAAAGACAAAAAAAAAAAAAAAAAAAAAAAAAAAAAAAAAAAAAAAAAAAAAAAAAAAGAAAAAAGAAAAGAAGCTGATAAAGACACATAACTCTAAAGAAATGCAGAGCTCAGCAAAAGCTGCTTCTATTGCATTGTCAGCTCCCACCGTGGCGAATAACACTTTTAAGAAACTTTGTGAGCCGGCGTGGTGGTGCACACCTGTAATCCCAGCACTCGGGAGGCTGAGGCAGGAGGATCGGTGAGAGTTCAAGACCAGCCTGGGCTACAAAACTGAGCTCAAGACCAGCCTGAACTGTACAGCGAGACCCTGTGTCAAAAAGACAAAAAAAAAAAAGAAACTTTGTGTGTGACATTAGTTTATGCACATGACTAGAAATTTCTTAAGCATCATGGACACTCTGTGTCCACGACATGCTAGAACTTTGTGCGATATCCTATCCTCAAAATGTTAGAAGTTCTTAGGGGCTGGGGAGATAGCTCCGAGGCACAAGTGCCTACTGGGCAAGTGCAAGGTCGTGAGTTCGAACCCTGGTCCCACCAAAAAAAAAAAAAAAAATGTTAGAAGTTCTGGTCATATTTGCCATTCCAGTATTTGTTATGTTTTATTCTTAGTAATTCTTTACTACCATGGAAACTTTTTCCTAGTTGATATCTTTGCATATATTGACCTATTCAAATACTATGCGAGCACTCTGAGTTGATTACAGATTCATATGTTTGATACACAACATTCTGGCCTCTAAGTTGGACTCATGATTTGACTTGAATTTTGGAATATTGTTTTGAAATATTTAATTTAATTTTAATTAATTTTCAATTAATTTTCTGAATACTAAATTATACTTTTTGATTTATGATTCATATTATATCTCTGACTTACAATCTACTTAAGACATGGTATGATATCTTCACCTAGTATTAGAAACTTTAAAAAGAAAAAAAACAATATATATATTCAAGAGAGAATAGATATATAGCTACTTTGTCTTAATTCATTGAGAATAAAAGTTTGTACTAATATTGTTTAGACAAGATATCAGGTCTGTACTTTGTCCTCTGAATAGCTACTATGAAGAGAACAATATGCATGGTATTAATTATTGTAACTGCCCTACTAACTTGTTTTGAAATTGTTTCATTGGTATTTTATCTTTTTTCTCATTAAAATGAAGTAAAAAAATTGAATTTCTGGTTCTTTGATATTTAATTAAAATTTAGGGGCCCAGCAGGATGGCTCAGTGGTCTAAAGCACCTGTTTAGGAAAGCTTAGGTGGCTACAGGGACCCTGGTTCGATCCCCGGCACCACATGCTGCTCCAGCCCTGTGCTCAGGGCAGTCTGAGCTGGCCATAAAAATAAATAAACAAAAGTTCTGAAACAAGAAAAAAAAAGTATAAAAATAAATAAAATGTATATGCCTCATTAAATTTGAAAACTTAACCTATACATGAAAGAAACAATTACATATTCATCGGTATGTCTATTATATTTACCACAAAATGTATATTTAAAAATCTAGGGGCCAAGGAGGTAAATCAGTGACATAAGCAATTGCCTGGCAATGCAGGGTTCCCTGCTCAATCCCAGGCACTGCCAAAAAAAAAAAAAAAAAAAAAAAACCTATATAAGAGTCAATGGGGCTGGCAAGATAGCTCAGCAGTCTAAAACACCTCCTTAGGCAAGCTTAGGCAACCACAGGGATCACAGTTCGATCCCTGGCACCACATGCTGCGCCAGCCCAGCTGAAATCTGAGTCTTCTTCTTGGAGATACTTTTGAAACGGAGAGTTTCCAGAATAAAAGAGTAGACTGGGAATTCCCCAGCGCCAGCAAAGTGAAGTTGAGTTCAACCAGGTAGACACAGGAGACTTTGGGGGAAGATTGGGGCTGTGGAACCACTGCCACCCTTGAGCACCCCTTCTGCTACCACCAGCCATGCCTGTGTTCTGTGGGATGGTCCTTGTGGACGCTGTGGAGTCAGGCTGTGGACAAGGTGGAGATGCAGAACTTAGATACTGTAGTCGCAGCCTGAGTATTCTTGACTGGGTGTCACTCTTGGTTCCCCTGTTTGGCTTCCCCCAAAAGCAGGGCCTGAGACAAAGATTTAGGTTTAAGTACTTTATTTGGGATATGGGTCTAGAGAACACTAAGTAACCTGAGAGGAAGTACTGTAATAAAAGGTGTGTTCTTAAAACAAACAAATAAACAGTTGTGGGCCAGGCGTGGTGGCACATGCCTACAATCCCAGCTCTCTTCAGAGGCTGAGGCAGGAGAATCAGTATGAGTTCGAGACCAGCCTGGGCTACATGTGAGCTCAAGGTCAGCCTGAACTGCATAGTGAGACCCTGTCTCAAAAAGACAAAAATAAATGAATAAATAAATAAACAAACAAACAAACAGTTGTGTTTTGCTGGACTGCTGTCCTGGGCTTTGACTTCCTGGGGACTCTACATAATGTGTAGAACTAGAAACTCTTGTTTCACTGAGGAGTGACAACACTAAAACTTCACCCCTCAAAGAGATCAGGAAGCTGTCAGTGCTTCAGGAACTGTGTATAGGTAAGGGTTGGGGAGGAGAGGAGAGGGAAGGAGAAAGAGAACAGGGGAGAAGGGAGAGGAGAGCACACTTAAAAAGGGGAGAAGGAAAGGGGATGGGGGAGGAATCAAATGCTGTGAGATTCAGAATACAGGATTTGGATAGAAATGGGGTGCTATGGGGAGGCCGTCAGCCATTCTCAGAATCCAGCTGGCTCCTCGTCTCCAACACTACCGGTCCCCTCACCAGCCCAGGTCCACTTACTCTCCTTACTCTCTTGTTCCTCATGGGACATGGGGAAGGAGCAAAGGATCAGCCTGTCTTGAAGCCCACTTCCAAAAGAGCTGCTGTCACTCAAGGAAAGCAGGACGGTAGCACCCCCTCCCCACCTTGTGTATTACTAGCAGGCTATTGGAATTTTTCATTTTCACATCCCTGGGGCTCTGAGTCCTTGGAAAACAGAATGCTGGGCATGGGAAGAGCCATGGGTGTGTACCCAACTGTGCCTTTCCCATGCCACAGTAACAGAAGGGTTTCCAAAAGGGTTATCCTTTGAGGAACAACTGGGGAAAAGCTCAACTTCCCAAGCCCTAGTATGAGTTTCCTTGGAAAGCAAACAAAACCAAGCCAGTTATCATTTGAGGTACAGATACGGAAAAGAAGATGAACACCTGTATGCTACATACAATAGAACCACTGTTCCCTTCCATGAATATCTGATTACTGAAAAATTATCCATAAGTCATGAACATGCTTTTTAAAATTTTGTTCTTAGAAATCTGTGGGAAGTTCCTTTTGGCTTTAGATGCTGAGTGACCTTGCTGTTCCTGGGAAATGGAAGTCTGGGGCCAAGATACAACTGGTTCCTTCCTGCTGCTGTCAGTGGGAGTTTCAAGCACTTGGCAGACCCAGCCACCTGCTGTCCAGCCTGATGTTTACATGTTTATGGTACTCAGGGTTAGGGTACTTGTTACCTTAGCAGGGAGCCCACCTGGAGGTGCAGGATCTGTGGAGGGATTTGGGCTTGTTTGGGAGGCTGGTCTAAGAAACAAGGGCTCACCTGTAATCCAAGCACTTGGGAGACTGAGACTGTGAGTTCGAGCCCAGCTACCAAAGTGAGCTCAAGGCCAGCCTGAACTGCACATCGAGACCTTGTCTCAAGACCAAAAAAAAAAGAAAAAACAAAAAACAAGGGCTTGCTTCTGAATGAGGACTATAGCGAAGAGGGGGAGCAATTTATTTTATATAAATTGCTATATATATATATACTAGCAGATGATCCAGTACTATTATTAGAAAGTGGGAAGAACAGAGTGGGCTAAAGCGAAGACACAGCTGCTTTTCTGGAAGCTGCGTGTGATGCTGCTGATAGGCTACCTTTTTTTTTTTTTTAAGAATTTTTAAAAATTTTTATTTATTTATTGTTTCTTGTTGCAGAACCTTTGTTTATTCACTCATTTTTAAATTTTTTTTAATTTTTTTATTGTTTATTTATTTATTTATTTATTTTATGGCTGCTTAGCCTACCCCGAGGACAGGGCTGGCGCAGCATGTGATGCTGGGGATCAGACCACAGTCCTGAAGCCACCCAAGCCTTCCCAAGCAGGCACTTTAGACCACTGAGCCATCCCACCGGGCCCTGGTAGGCTACTTTGTGCCATGTAGCATTCCTGTTTTTGATAGCTAATGCCTGCCTGGCCTGCTTTATTTTTAGCCACTGTCAGTGTTCCGTTTTAGATCTAAAGGTCTTTAGAATTTATTGTGCCTTCCTTTAGTGTATCTTCTGATTTTATTTTATTTAATTTTATTTATTGTCTTTCTGAGACAGGGTTTTGCTATGCAGTTCAGGCTGGCCTTGAGCTCACTTTTGCAGCCCAGGCTGGTGTCGAACTTGTACCAATCCTCCTGCCTCAGCCTCCCCAGTCCTAGGACTACACGTGTGTGCCACCATACCTGGCTCAAACATGTCTAAGATTTAAATCCCCACAAAACAAAAACACCTCCACCAAGAAGTGGAAGAAAGTGCAACAAGGCAGGAATCAGGTTCCCCGCCACCTCTGCGGCTCTCTGATGCTGCCTGACACTGAACACTGCATCCAATCTTTAAGGTAAAGAGGGTCATAAAAGAAAGTGCTTCCCTTGGACTTGCTGCTTCTCAAGAGAACCCAAAACAGAATATTTTGGGGGTGTCTTCTGAGCCCCCACATGGCCTAGTAGTCTAGGCTGAAAGTCCCAGAGACACGAGGGAACCCTGTTACCAATGTTACTGAAAGGCACCGAGAAGATAGGATTGGGTTAGGTCTTAGGAGATGATAGATAGCTAGAATTAGTGACTTCCCTCCTGCACTCCTCCCTGAATCTCCTTCCCTACACGTCTTATCACAAAGTGTACTTCCTCTTCCTTTCACATGGTGTTTGGCCATAGGATTTGCTCTAGCCAGTGGCACGTAGGCAAAAGCAAAAAATGAGCCAGTGCAAAGACCTCTGAAGAGGTCTTGCGTGCTTATATTGACGCTCCATCAGCACAAAGAACCTACTCTTGAAAAGCCTGGCAGGGAGACAAGTGGGAAACCTGAATAGACCCTCTGGTCTCCACTCTGAACCCGGGTTGTTACACTGACCTATGAGCTCAGCCTTTTTTGGGATAGGGCTTAGCTAAATTGCTGAATTGCCCAGGTTGGGCTCCACAGTTTCATCCTCCTGTCTCAGCTTCCCAGAGGGCTGGGATGACAGGTGTGCACCACCACCAATTTTAGAGATAATGTGACTAAGTGGTATTTCCTTAGGCGCCCACTAGCTCTGCTGCAGGTCACACCCTGACAAGTGGGTAGTGATGGTACTCCCCAAGGCCACCTCTTCCTCATGTATGCAGCTGGGAAACCCTGCCCATCACAGGCCTGTGCCAGTGTACAGTGACTTGGTCTCTCTCTGCTTCTTTATCCCAAAATAGCCCTGAGCTTCACAGGGGGTGGGGATGGGCAAACCAGAGTCTTGCTTGGCCTCATTTACCTACCTCACGAGTAAACCTGCTTTCCTGTGCGAAGCTCCTAATTTCAGCGACTGTCATCTTGTGTGCAGACCAAACGGACTCAGTTTGCTAACAAGGAGAGACTGCTTAGCAACCAAGGGCTGCCCACAGGAGCTGAGCTGCTGGGAGCAGAACGCCCAACTGAGCCCTGATTAGTTCAGCCACAGTGACGGAAAATTGTTTTCCATTTTATCCATTTTATCAAAAAAATTAAATTTTCTAAACCTCAGTTTTACTAAGTGAAATACGTTTCTCATAGGGCTGCCAAGAGAAATCTTTCTTTTTTTTTATGGCCAGCTCAGACTGCCCTGGGGGTGGTGCTGGAGCAGCATGCGGTGCCAGGGTTCCTGTGGTTGCCTAAGCTTTTCTAAGCAGGTGCTTTACACCACTGAACCATCTCACCAGCCCGAGAAATCTCTTAAGAGCATGTTTAAACTGTATTATTAAAGCTACAGAAATTTAATTTTAAAACTATATAAATTTAACTCCTACCTTATACATATGAAAAAATAGAAATACTGTGAAGATATGACTTTCTTAAGACTACTATCAATGAGAACAGAGCTGATTTCCACTCCTCCTGACACTGTGCTGTACTTTTTTTTTGAGACAGGGTCTAGCTATATAGTCCAGATTGACCTTGAACTTGTGGTGATCTTCCTGCCTCAGCTAGAGTACTGGGATTACAGGCATGTGCAACCATGCCTGGCTCCTCCATTTGCTGATTGCTCTTTCCCTCAGGGAGTCCTGTGGTTCTCTTCCAGCACAGCACTGTCCTGGTTCCCTCATCCTGGGTATGCAACACCTAGTGCCAACTCCAGCACCAAGCTGAGTGTCACCTGTGACACTTAAGGGTGTCACACTACAGATATGTTTCCCTCTTCTTTGCAAGACTAAGGGTTGAACCCAAGGCCCGCACAGAGATACATCTCCAATGCTTTTTTGATAGGGTCTTGCTAAGTTTAAGCAGGGCTTAAACTTGAGCTCCCCAATGCTAGGTTTATACACTGCTCTACCATGTTCAGCTTTAAAACAACTGGTTTGCTTATGTTTTGCTTTTTGTTTGGTTCTGAGACAAGATCTTGCTATATATAATTCAGGCTGGCCTCGAACTCACTAACAGTCATTGAGCTATTGCTTTAGTAACTCTATAGTTTCTAATCACAGACTGGCAGGAGTCTCAGGAAAGATATAGTTGCCACATAGCTTAATTCTAAGCCAAAGAACAAAGTAGGAGAAAATGGTATGTCACAAATTTATTGTTTTATTTATTTATTTATCTTTTCGAGACAGGGTCTCACTATGCAGTTCACGTTGGCCTTGAGCTCACTTTTGTAGCCCAGGCTGGTCTTGAACTCGCAGTAATCCTCCTGCCTCAGCCTCCCAAGTGTGTGTGGCACTAGCCACCACACCTGGCTAGTACTGCTTTTTATTTTATTTTTTAAAAGTTTATCTTTTTGAGACAGGGTCTCTCTTACTCTTCTCTCGTTGCTGGGACAAATATCTGACACTCAAAATGAAGGAAGGAAGGGTTTATTTAGCTTACAGTTACTGGAGGTTTCAGTCCATATTCAGCTGGCTCTAAGGCAGAGTGGCACATGGCAGAAAACAACTTTTCAAGGTGGCAGCTAAGAGCAAGAGTGCAGGAAGAGGTAGCAGCAGCTCATGCAGCTAACTACTCTTCCTCCCTTACACTGGAATGCAAATCACCTGCCCCAGGGAAGATGCAACACCCATTTTTACAATAATCAATTACAAATTCCAGAAGCCTCCCCAAGACTGCACAAGGCTTTCAAGGGCACACATATACACAAACCATAACAGGGTCTCACTACACAGTTCAGACTGGCCTCAAGCTTTGTAACCCAAGTTGGTCTTGAACTTGAAATGATCCTCCTGCCTCACCCTGTGGCATGCTGGGATTATTGGCATGTGGCACCATGCCTGGCTGTTTTTTGTTTTTTTTTAACCTATCATTGTAGCTTGGTGTGGCATTGAGAGGTTGAGGCAGGAGAAACAGAAGCTCAAGCTCAGCCTGGGAAATTTAGCTAGAATTCATTTCAAAGAGGGCTGGAGATGCAGCTCAGGGTAAAGGCCCAGGGTACAAACCCAGTATGGGGTGTGGTGAGGGTGTGGACAAAGTTAAACAGCATTTCATAGCATTATAGACATTGTTGGGGCATGATGTGGCTGGTTTTGAGTTTACAAGCCCAGGTTAGCCTTGAACTCACAGCAATCTTCCAGTGTCAGCCTCTCAAATCCTGAAACTACAGGTGTGTGTGCCATCATGGCCAGCCATTATAGACTTAGACCTCATGGATCTCCTGAAAGCATCTCGGACTTAAAAGTTTGTTTGTGGTCCTGGGGATGAACTAAGCTATATCCTCGGTGCTTTGGGGAGAGGGCCTCACTAAATTTCCAGGCTGGCCTGGCACTCATGACCCTCTTACCTCAGCCTCTGGAGTAGCTGGAATTATAGGCACATACCACTATTTTCAAATGAAACACTTTTGAGAATTCTGGTCTCAGAAGGTCCCAGAGAAGCAAGACCATGGGCATTTGTTGGGAACAGCAGCAGCACATGGGAAAGTCAAGAAAGGAAGCTAGACAGGACAGAGCTCATAAAATGCAATTACAGCACAGGTCTCTGCTATCCTGAGCTCTGAACCTGAGGTGGCCCATGAAACCATGCAGCTCAGGTTAAGGGCTCTACACTGCTACATCTCACACTGGCTGGTCAATGGGAGATGCCTGGGCCAAGCCACTCACTTCATAGAGGTTGGGAGGCAGGGAGAGGGCAGCAAGGAAAAGGACAGCGCCCAATATTCCCTTCAGGGCACCTCCATGGGCCCCCTTGTCCCACAGTTAGGTAAAAATATTTTTATTATTATTATTTTATAGTCAGATAGGACTAGGCCCTCAAACGAGATAACACAGAAGGCAAGATATCCAGCAACTATGGGAGGGACAGATGCGCCCGCTGTGGGCCAGGCCTAAAGTCCAAAGACCAACAAATGCTGACCTCCTTAAAGATTGTCATCTGAGAATGATCATCCTGAGGGAGCCAGAAGAATCATTAATCTGACTACTACCGATGGCTACCTAATAAAGTTCTGTTCTGCATTCACTCCCATTTGCTACATGACTTGCTTTCCCATTTGGTCCTGGACTTAATTTTACCTGAGCAATGGTGCTGGTAACCTCATTGGTTGCTATAGCTTTGTCCCACCTCATGCCTACCTAAGTGAGTTTCTGTGGTTTTCACTTTAGAGCCCCCTCACCACATGGTTTTCCTCTATAAAAGTCCCTGGAAGCGACAGCTTCTGGGGAACACCCACTTGGGACCCCACCCCCAACCCTCTCAGATAGGTGCTTTCTTTCCCTCAGTAAATATGTTCTGCTCATTACCTCCGTTCCTAAAATTCATTCTTTGGTTTTAGAGAACATGAACTCATCCCAGGTACTTTTCAGGTTGGGAGATCAGTTTTCCCTATATCATTGGAGGTTCCCTATTGGAGGTCATCCACTCCAGGTCAGTTTTTTCTTCCTCATCACCATCAGACCCCATTTCCACACTTCCATCAGTGGGGGGACAATTCTACACATGAGCTTTGGGGGACCACAATAGTCCCTGAGCCATGAGTACTATGCAGCTGTGTGCCTCGATCCCAAAACACTCCAGTAACTACGACGATAGAGAAGGAAGCTGGTGCTAGCCCCACTGTTGCTATGGCTTGTGCAAGGGCGTAGCACACAGAAGGCTCAGCACTGGAAATAACAGGATGATGGGAGAAGAGAACTTTCTCTTAGGAGCTCAGGTCTAGCACCTAGTTCTAGCAGAAGTTGGCCCCAGGTTTATGATTCTCCCTTTATGTGAAGACTCCTGAGCCAATGGGATAATTTCCAGGATTTTCCTCAATATCCTTCTTCTTTTTTTAAAAAATTTTTTAAAAATTTTATTTATTTTTTTCTTGTTTCAGAACTTTTATTTTTATGGCTGGCTCAGCCTGCTCTGAGGGCAGGGCTGGCGCAGCATGTGGTGCCAGAGATCGAACCAGGGTCCCTGCAGCCGCCTAAGCTTTCCTAAGCCGGTGCTTTAGACCACTGAGCCATCCCGCAGGGCCCCTCGATATCCTTCTTAACAAACTCTGGCTCCAGCCCAGTTTACTCTGTTCTCATTCTAACTTATAGTTTTATCCAGTACCTGGTGAATGGTTGGGACACTGGTTTAGTTCCACTTTGGTTACTGTGTGCCTCTAAGCTTCTTTACTTTTATTTCTAAAAGTCGATGTTTGAAATTATGGAATTCAAGCATTTGGCAGACTAATGTTTCTGCAATAATTCAATATATATTACCTTGAAAAGAACTAAGCCAATTTGTACTCTAAACCCTGCAACAAAAACACCATAGTTTATGGGAAAAGAGCTAGACACAGACAACTAAAAGTCACATAGAAATTTATTTCCAGAACACTAACAAAAACATACTTGTGAGTACAGCTTTTTTTTTTTTATCTTTTTGAGACAGGGTCTCACTATGCAGTTTAGGCTAGCCTTGAGCTCACTTTGGTAGCCCAGGCTGGTCTCGAATTTGCAACAATCCTCCTGCCTCAGCCTCCCAAGTGCTGGGATTGCAGGCGTGCACCACCATGCCCAGCCTGAGATAGGGTCTTGTTATGCAGTTCAGGCTGGCCTTGAGTTCACTTTTGCAGCCCAGGCTGGTCTTGAACTCGCACTGATCCTTCTGCCTCAGCCTCCCATGTGCTGGGATTATAGGCGTGCGCCACCACACTCAGCCAACTATAGCTTGATAAGAAACGTTACCGAACCTTTAAGGAGTTATGAAAATCAACTGGTAAGCCAGGTGTGGTGGTGCACGCCTGTAATTCCAGCACTTGGGAGGCTGAGGCAGGAGGATCAGTGGGAGTTCGAGACCAGCCTTGGCTACAAAGTGAGCTCAAGGTCAGCCTGAACTGCACAGCAAGAGCCTATTTAAAAAAAGAAAAAGAGAGGAAAGTTAGTTAATAAGTCCCTAAAAGGCAACTTATCTGAGCTAGTGAAGTGAGGTCAGATCAAGATCTGTGCAAGGGAAAGGTAGGAGGAAGGATAGGGGTTAAATATAAACACTGAGCATTATTCTGGAGCTTTACCCAGAATCCAACACTGCCAGAGAGCTACAGCCCCTTCACTTCCTTTTTGTTTTTGAGACAGCAACTTGCTACACAGTTCAGGCTAGGCTTGAACTCACTATGTAGCCCAGGCTGGCCTTGAACTCTCAATGATCCTCCTGCCTCAGCCTCCCAAGTGCTGAGATTACAGACACGCATCACTAGGTGTGGCCTTATTCTTCACTACATACATCATGCAAAGCAAACTGCTTCACATCATATCTATTCCATACAAGATGTTTCTTCCTCTTTTTTTAAAAAAAATTATTTATTTATTTTATTATGGCTGGCTCAGCCTGCCCTGGGGGCGGGGCTGACACAGCATGTGGTGCTGGGGATTGAACTGCAGTCCCTACAGCCACCTAAGCTTTCCTAAGCAGGCTCTTTAGACCACTGAGCCATCCTGCCAGCCCTGTTTCTTCCTCTTAAGTCGTTTGTATGTTCTTAGATTTTATGTCTATAGCTTCTGATGCCTGTCTGGTCTAACTAACTGGAAGCTTCCCATCCAGTCACAACTTTCTTAAGACTACTAGTTTGCATTTACAAGCTCAGGTTATGAGTGATACTGACAGCTGCAGTTCAGGAAGAGGACACTGAAGAAGAGAGGTGGAAAGACCCTGCCAGAACCAACTGTCACTTGTCCAGAATGGCTAGTGGTCATCTATGACTCCACAGGCAGAATCTTCTCCCATGGGAGGCAACAGTTTCTGATTGGTCTGGTCATCAGAAAGGACTCTGACCTCAGGCCCATCAGCTGCAATCGGACAGATGGTCAGGGATTTATTACCACAAGACTGGGGTTTATTATCACAAGACCATAAGCAGAATATAGGACGAAGGGTGCCAGAGAAAGAGATGTTGAATGAATAGATATGGGATCCATCATTCACACTGTAGAAAGAGACAGTTCTTGATTCATGATCTACGAAAATCCCAACCCGATGAGGAGCTTTTGGCAATGAAAGGAGGACCCGGATTGAGGCAAGGGCCCAGTACCTCTCTCCAGAACACTCCACAACCCAGAAACCATTCCTGGGAGACATGAGGATAAACCCTTTCTTCATCACACTTTCCTTGCACACCCCAAGCAACCAGTCACCCCTGTCTCCCACTTCCACCTCCCAGTAGTGTCTTTCTGAGGAGATGCGATTCTTGCCCAACACACAGGGCCAGGAGTCAAATCTTTCTTGATTTTCAGGTAGGTTCTGACGAAAATCTTCTAGCCAAACAGATTTTGAATCCTCAGACAGACGGAGTTGAGGGTGGGCCGTGTCTCCATCCAGAGTCACTTTAACTGGAGACAAGGGAGTGACCATCAGTGAATGTTTAAGCTTATGGGATCTGCCCTCCCTTCTGCATGATGCAGCATTCTAGGAGTGGACAGGGCCCCTTGGAGGGTAACCACCTGGCCTCTGTTCCTTTCAGGGCCCTGGGTACCAGCACCCCAGAAGAGCTGACAGTGTTTGGAGTCTGAGTACCTAATGTGACCCTCCAATGGCCCTACCTAGGTCATCAAAAAATACTAAGCTTCCATCACAGTTTAAAATCTTGAGGCTGGGTGTGGTAGCCCATGCCTGTAATCCTAGCATTTAGGAGGCTGAAGCAGAAGAATCACATTAAGTCCAAAGCCAGACTACAGTACACAGTGAGATCCTGTCTCAAACACCAAAAAACCTCAAATCGCCTCCACCAAAACCGTGACAGAACAACCAAAACTCCCACAAAAGCAAAAAACTCTCTGTATCCATCACTGTAAATGCATTAGTATTTTTCATTAGTACTTATTCTAGGTCTCTGGATTTCTTCTTGTATTTGCAGTACAGTAGGTCCCTCACTTACTGCTGAGGTTATGTTCCAGACACTGCTACGATAAGTGAAAATCAGCTAGGTAGTGATGTGATATTTCAGTATATATATTATAAGGCTTTATAAAACCTTCTCACTCTCTTATATACTTTTTTCACACTTTTAAAAACACTTCTAATTTTCTTAAACATTTTCTAAACTCATAAACCTAGGTAATTTTAACAACATATGTATACTGTACAGTACAGTATCTATTCATCTGCTAAAGTACATACTGTAAACAGTGTATTTTATTTAGATCTAATATTCTTTTAATGTTATAATTAACATTTTAAATATATTTAGACAAAAATAATTAAACTATAAATGCTACACATAAATATGTGTACAGTACTGCAAAACCCCACAAAAGAGAAAAATCACGATAAATAATTAGATTAATATTTTTTGAAAACCTGCAGTGAGTCTGAGAAAGCTAACTGCAAAGTCAAAAGGCACTGCCATACTGGGGGTTGAGTGTAGAGACTGCACGAGAGAGCTGTGCCCCAGTCCACTTTTATCTATTTATACTTTGAGACACTGTCTCACCAAGTCACTAAGTTGCCCAGGAGGGGCTCTGACCTGCAACCTTCCTGCCTCAGCCTCCCAGAGTGCCGGTATCATCAGCATGCACCATGCCTGATTGGCCTTAGATTTCAGAGCCCAGAGAAGAGCCAAGCAAACTGACCTGCGTGTGACCGAGCCTTTTTCCATTCTGAAAGGAAACAGAAACAGTCATGGCCATGTAGAGAGCTTATTCTGCATATTTAACAGCACAAGACAAAGTGAAACCAATCAAATTTCCAAGCGTCTCTCTGTAAAATGAAAGTTATCTCAAAGGGTCTCTGAGGTTGGGACCTAAGACAGAAGGAAACAAGAGCAGGCAAGATCGAGTGAAGGACTAGTACCATCTGCACGACTGCAGAGACACCGGAAGGCAGGCCATGAGAACAGAAAGCATGGTGTTATGGGTGTCCCCCAAAGCCTCATGCAGTCATGAAGCACGCTTCTAGAGTTGGTGATTAACTCACGATCCATGGGATTATGGGTGTGAGTACTTACCCCAGCCTGGAGCAGAGAGCCTGAATGCAACTTAAGGGAGACAGACTTGCTCTCTGCAGCCATTGCTCCTGCTGCTCCTGCCTTTTGCTCTTTCTTGCACTCTGCTGCAGCCATGAAAGGCTGCTCTCTGCCATGTGCTGTGCTGCCTTAGACCCAGCTGAGTATGGACTGAACCCTCTACTAACTGTGAGCTAAATAAACTTTTCCTTCCCTCGTTTTGGGTGTTAGTTGTTCTTCCAGCAATGAGAGAAGAATATCAGACACCTGGCTTGGTTTTGCTCCTGCCTGAGGCACCTTAACTCTGCTGGTGGGTTGGGGAGAGCTTCCATACCAGGCCCCTGCTGGGCTAGGGGTGGGTGAAGGAAATGGGCAGAACCCAGCACCTGCTTCTCGTACCTGGACTCAGGTGTTACGAGGTAAACTTATCTTTTCTTCCTATTCTGTTTCTGCACCACACTCCCCTGGCAGCTCCCCAACTCCCACCCCCAGCTGTGTCCCCAAGGAGTAGGAACTGGTGATATGGTGCTACTGGTTCCAACTCTGTAAGAAAACCCTCATTTCTCTTCAACCTCTGCACATTTCATATGTTCATGTTTCCTTTCCATTTTGTAGATTCTGAAATAATAGATTGAAGAAGACTATAACTTATAGGACAACTAATTCAACCCCCCATTGCTAATTAATTCTTTACTTGACACAAACACCCATGAAGAATCATCTATGTGGTATGACTTACCTAAGGGACTAGTTTCATCCTTTCTCATTTTCTTTACACATTTTCTATACAGTTGCCAAGTGATAAACATTGCCGGAACCACAAATACAGGAATGAAGAAGAAGCTCCAAATTGGGTTAGAGGGAGCTGAAACAAAACCCCAAGGAAATGTTTTATTAAGCTCTGCATACAACTCCAGCCCCTCCACATCTCATATGCCCCATCTTGCTCTAACCAATAATCAAGCCTTCCTTTGTCAGTGATAACAGCTGTCCCACCCCAATACTTTCAGAAATGTTTTGAGTCTCACTGGGAGAAAAAAAAAAAAAAAAGGTCAACAAACAAGAGTCATTTCATCATGCTTGTAATCCCAGCACTCGGGAGCCCGAGATAGGAGGATTACTGAGTTCAAGGCCAGCCTTGACTACATAGTGAGTTCAGGACCAATTTGAATTACATAGTGAGACCCCACCCCAAAACAACAAAAAAGTTATTGCAGTTGGGAACTGTCTAAAAAAGAAAAAACAGACTTATAGGGCCCGTGAGATAGCTCAGTGGGCTAGAATGCCTGCTTAGGCAAGCTTAGGCAACTACAGGGACCGTGATTTGATCCCCAGCACCATGTTATGCCAGCCACACCCACAGCACAGGCTGAGCCAGCCATAACATAATTAAAGTTTTTTTTTTTTTTTTAACAAGATTTATTATTGAGCCAGGCGTGGTGGTGCATGCCTGTAATTCCAGCACTTGGGAGGCTGAGGCAGGAGGATTGGTGTGAGTTCGAGACCAGCCTGGGCTACAAAAGTGAGCTCAAGGTCAGCCTGAACTGCATAATGAGACCCTGTCTCAAAAAGACAAAAAAAAAAAAAAAAAAAAGATTTATTATTGAGGCTGATTTCAAAATTTATCTGAAGTGCAAAGGTTGATGGGAAAGAGCATCTGTGAATGTCACAGAACTGGATTCTACCGATGACTGTACTGAAGGGAAGACTGCCGACTTACTAGAGATCCCCATTTACCTTTTCTGCTCTCAGGATTCAGTCAGGAAAAGGCAAAAGGTCATGCAGCCTCAGGAACCTTCCTTGCCTAACATGTATTTGGTGAAGGAATCAACAAGATTCAGTTTTGTTTTGATGTTTTCAAGGGGAAGAATTTTTTTTTTTGTAATAGGCATTCTATTGCAAAACACCAATCTCCTAAGCGGGGGGATGGTAGTGCATCCCTGTAATCCCAGCACTCAAGAGGTTGAGGTAGGAGGATTACTGCAAGTCTGAGACCAGCCTGGCTACAAAGTGAGCTCAAGGTCAGCCGGAAGTGCACAGTGAGACCCTGTCTCAAAACAAACAAAATCTCCCATTGTCAAAAGCTGAAGAGGGCCAGGCGTGGTGGCGCACGCCTGTTATCCCAGCACTTGGGAGGCTGAGGCAGGAGGATTGTTGTGAGCTCGAGACCAGCCTGGGCTACAAGAGTGAGCTCAAAGTCAGCCTGAACCACATAGCGAGACCCTGTCTCAAAAAGACAAAAAAAAAAAAAAAAAAAAAAAAAAAAAAAAAAAAAAAAAAAAAAAAAAAAAAAAAAAAAAAAAAAAAAAAAAAAAAAAAAAAAAAAAAAAAAAAAAAAAAAAAAAAAAAAAAAAAAGACCCAATACAAAAATGGGAATTTGAAATGAATAGATCCTTCTCAGATGAAGTAGAAATGGTAAGTAAATATAAGAAAAAATGTTCAGCATCACTGGTCAGTCATTTAAGAGATGTGTGCTAAAACACTGTGATTCCTTCTCACTCCAGAAGGAATAGATAGGCTCACAGGACTGTGGGAAACCCTTCTCTACTGCTGGTCGGCGTGTGGACCGTGGCCATCAGTGCAGAGATCCCACAAAAAACCAAAACCATAAGTTCTATTTGACTCAGGTACTCCCCTTTTCAACACCTTCCTGAAAGGATTAAAAGCATGCCACAGTGATAATGTGGCACCCACGTTTAGGGTTGTACCTGTGTAATAGCTAAGGGCTGGAAACTGCCAAAATGCCCATCAAGTGGTTAGTGGATAAAGTCGGTCTTTTTTTTTTTTTTAACTGCAAAGGAGTAACGGCTCTGCTGTAAAGAAGGGGAAGTCTGATGTTATTTATAGCTAAATAGAAGCTCCCTGAGAACATACTCTTAAGTAAAATTAATTGGACACACCGGTTTAAATTCTGCATTGATTCTCAGTTGCAAGAAATCAAAAATACAAATAAGGATCACAATTTACAAAAAAAAGGATGGGAAAAGGGAAAAAATGGAAACAAAGATTTTTGTGAACAAGGAGGGAAAGAGGGGTTGAAGGGAGGGGAGGGGAATGAGCAAAGAAGTTTTATCATGTACAGGTACAAATCCCCTATGAAGAATGTTATCATGTTTATCTAAAATGTACTAATAAAGGGGCCCAGCAGGATGGCTCAGTGGTCTAAAGTGCCTGCTTAGGAAAGCTTAGGTGGCTGCAGGGACCGTGGTTCGATCCCCGGCACCACATGCTGCGCCAGCCCTGCCTTCAGGGCAGGCTGAGCCGGCCATAAAAATAAATAAATAGGGGCTGGGGAGATAGCTCCGAGGCACAAGTGCCTGCTGGACAAGTGCAAGGTCGTGAGTTCGAACCCTGGTCCCACACACACACACACACAAAAAAAAAAATAAATAAATAAATAAATAAACAAACAAAAGTTCTGAAACAAGAAAAAAAAATGTACTAATAAAATTAAAAAAGAAAATGAGGTCCATGAAAATCAAGTGTTTTATGGTTGCCTGAGTTGCTCAATAGTAAATGGCAGTGACTTTGATTTTCTTTACATGAAATTCTTTTTTTTTGTCTTTTTGAGACAGGGTCTCGCTATGCAGTTGAGGCTGGCCTTGAGCTCACTTTTGTAGCCCAGGCTGGTCTCGAACTTGCACCAATCCTCCTGCCTCAGCCTCCCGAGTGCGGGGATTACAGGCGTGAGCCACCACGCCCGGCCTTTACATGAAATTCTATGTGAAAGACAGTATTTTAGGGCCGGTGAGATAGGTCAGCAGTCTAAAGTGCCTGCTTAGGCAAGCTTAGGCAACTGCAGGGACTGTGGTTTGATCCCCAATACCACTTGCTGTGCCAGGCCCACCTCCAGGGAAGGCTGAGCGGGCCATAACGTAAAAATTAAAGAAAAGAAAAGAAAAAAAAGACAGTATTTTAAGTTATTTATTATTACTATTTTTTTTTTTTTTTTGTCATGGTTAGAAGAGAAAGTTTCATAAGGGCTACTGAATAGTGTCATAAAATAATGATATTATTTGTAGTTATCAGCTGGATATTTTATAAGTTACTTTTTTGTTGAATTGAGAAATAGAAGAAAATACCTATACTGATAATATGATTTTTTTTTTGTATTATAGCTGGCTTAGCCTGCCCTAGAGGTGGGGCTGGCACAGCATGTGGTGCTGGGGATAGAACCACCATCTCTACAGTTGCCTAAGCTTTCCTAAGCAGGTGCTTTAGAGCACTGAACCATCTTGCCGGCCTGATAACATGATTAAGTGGAAGAGAATGTATTTAGAGTTATCAGCAAAAAAGACAAAAGGTATAGAATGTGTGGCCAATAAACTGTGAGCACATAATTAAGATATAAAAATGTCTGTAGAAATATTGTTGCCCATGTGTGTGTATCTTTAGTATGGGGATCACAGAATGTGCCACCATGCCCATGAGATTGCCCATAAATATCATCTAACTTAGAATCTACAATTTTAAAATTTATTTATTTATTAGAGAACCAAGGATTGAACTCAGGCTCTTGCGCTTGCCAGGCAAGCACTTATTCTACTGAGTTATCTCCCCAGCCCCTAGAATCTACATTTTATAGGCAGAAATGAAAATCTGAAAGCAACAAATGTAAGATAATTCAGCAAAACAGGAGAAGTGGACTCCTTATTTTGATGAAGCCTCTACAATCCACTTATAGCTGTAGTAATGGCTGGAATTTGGGGTAATTTCCTTTTGAGGTAAGGATGTGAACTCCCATTACTTACACTGCACAAAACACTTCAGCTTGTGTCTAATTACACAAAAGCAAAAACAAAAGAAGTAATCAAAGAGGGAAATGTTCAACTCATTATTTGCTTATGCCATGATAGTTTATAGAGAAAATGTACTTAGAAAACAATACAAAGGGGCCGGCCAGATAGCAAAATGCAGTGGCTGGGGTTCAATCAATCCCCAGTGGGCTGTGCCATGCCCCTCTCCCCCCAAGTACGCTGAGACAGTGATTAAGACTGGGTGTGGTGGTGCATTCCTGCAATCCCAGCACTTGGGAGGCTGAAAACAGAATTACTACCACTCTGATCTAAGTAGTGAAACACTGTACACCTTATAAACCCTGTCCTAAATTCATAAAAAAAAAACAAACAAAGAATCGATAAACTGAAGAGTTTTTTTTTTTTTTTGTCTTTTTGAGACAGGGTCTCGCTGTACAGTTCAGGCTGGCCTTGAGCTCACTTTTGTAGCCCAGGCTGGTCTGGAACTCACACTGATCCTCCTCTCTTAGCCTCCTGAGTTCTGGGATTACAGGTGTGCACCACCACGCCCGGCTTAAACTGAAGAGTTTAAAGATGTTCCATAGTGCCATGACTATAGTTAAGCATCCCCTGTCATGTTTTTTTTTTTGAATTAGTGGAGCCTGGTGTGGTGGTGCTTGTCTGTAAACCCAGCACTTGGGAGGCTGAGGCAGGGGGATCGGTATGCATTTAAGACCAGTCTGGGCTACAAAAGTGAGTTCAAGGCCAGTCTGAACTGCACAGCGATACCCTGTCTCAAAAGGACAGACAGACAGACAGACAGACAGACGAGATTAAAAAAATAATTTATAAGCTGGGTGTGGTGGCACACGCCTGTAATCCCAGCACTTGGGAGGCTGAGGCAGGAGGATTGGTGCAAGTTCAAAACCAGCCTGGGCTACAAAAGTGAGCTCAAGGCTAGTCTCAACTGCATAGCAAGACCCTGTGTCAAAAAGAAAAAAAAAAAAAAAATAATGATAATAATTTATAGAAATTAGAATACATAGGGAAAATCTAACAAAATACACCTACGAACTCTACCATATCAATAAAGTGCTGCTAAAAGAAACTAAAAGTCCATAGTCAATGACAAATACCCAGCAGTTCATTTTACCTTTTAGTTGACAAACAGATTTACAAAACTTACATGGACATGCAAAGGTTTGTGGCAGCCAAGAAAAGAAGAGGAAGAGGAGGAAGAAGAAGACGAGAAAAACTGAATGACTTTCACAACAGACAGCAGCTGCTGTAGCTGAGCACAGTGGGTTTGCTCCTGGGGGAAGGTGGTGCCTTTGAGCGCAGTCAGGAGGTGAGAGAATAAGGGACAGTTTCAGCAGGTAAAGAGAACACGCCAGTGACTCCCAAAGCAATGTTTCCCTGGACAAAGGGAGCATGGGAGTTTGCAGGGCAGGTATGTGTACACTTGTGCTGGACAGACCTACCATGCAGCGAGAGGGGACCTATTCCTGTACAAGCAGTCTGTGGTCATCCTTTTCTGACCCTGGTGTTTGAGAATGGCATATGGGAACACTTCTGGGTCAAAGAATTGAGCATTATTACATATTGATATCATTGATTCTGTTTTATTGAGACAAGGTCTTGCTCAGTACTCTAGGCTGGAACTCAGGGTGAATCTTCTGCCTTAGCCTCCATAGCACTGGGATTTAGTTATGGGCCACCACACTGGCAAACTGAGTATTATCATGAGCAAAGTTCATCCTAGGTCACCTAGAGGGACTAGTATTTTGAGTATTTTAAACAGGCTCCCTACGATCTTTTCTAGAGGGTCTATTTTTTTTTTTTTTTTTTTAAAAAGAACTACTTGAAGAGATTACAGGCCTTGTGGAAGGCAGCTATGTCCTCCTGGCCAGCTGATAGTCCCCATGTGGGGCTGGCAGGCAGGAAACCAGCCCAGAAATCAGAGAGTTAGAATTTTCAGCCCCATCTCCTCTTGAGGGAGAAGGGCTGCATGTGGTGGTCACCACCAGGGGCCAAAGCCTTAATTACTGAACAGTATGGAGGTGGGGAAGTCTCCATAAAGCCCTCAAAGGCCTGGAGTCAAGATGAACACATCACGTGCTGGAAGGCACATTACGTCTCTAGAGGAGAGGGAAGCTCCCTGCCCTCCCACACAGATGTCCTCTGCAGCTCTTCCATCTGGCTGTTCCTGATTCATACCCTTTTATGATAAGCTGGCAACCCACCACATGGACTTGTTCAGTAGGTCCTGTGAAACATCCTGGCAGACAGTGAAAGGGTTGTAAAAGCACGGGTAGTGGGGACTTGCAACTGTTAGCTGAAGTGGGGCTGTCATGTGGGCCAGGTAAACAGCACCAGAATTGAACTTAATTATAGGATCTGGTCAGCACCTGCAGAGAACTGGAGAATTGCTTGGTGTGGAGAAAAAACCCACATATTTTGAACTAACAGTCCCACTTTAGGACCCCACCCACCCAGTAGCTATCTCAGAATAAAATTTTTCCTACTCCTAACCTTGGTGCTCCTTGGAATTCATTCTTCATTCTGGGTGACACAAATTGGTTCATCTGACATAATAGCAGGTTGGGAATTATATTTCTCCTATAGCAACAGCAGATGGAAAATGAAGAGTAAAGGAGTAGGAAACCTGGGCGTACAGCAACAGAATAATAATCCAATCTGAAAAACCCAGAGAGAAGACTGTAAAAAACAAAAATATCAGAACCTCAGGACCTTTAAGAGATTAACAAAAAACTTCACATCTGCATCATCAAAGAAACATTGCAGGAAAACAAATAGGACAGATCTGAAAAAGTACTAGAAGAAAAATGGCTGAAAGTGTCCCACATTTGGCAAAAGAACAAAATTTACAGCCAAGAAACTGAAAACCCAAATAAAATAAACCCAAACCACTTACACTAAGATAGGTCATCAAATTCTGAAAACTAAAGATCAAGAAAAAAAATCTTAGAAATAGAGCAAGACAGACACGCCTTACCTAAGAGGGTGACGAAGAACACTGTGGAGCAGTTGGCCTTCGATGTTTATACGTGAGTTAGGAGGCTTGGGCCCAGACAAGGGCAGCAGACTCACAGGAAGCCAACCTGGTTGAGTCTCACTGGTCCCTGCTGAGGCCTGCATTGGCCTGTGAAGTTGGGATGTCTCAAAGGACAAGACAAGGTCACAGTGGAGGATGTTTGGCTCAAACCCCAATTAACTAAAAAAGATGGTAGCTGCAGGTTCCTCACTCTTGCAGTGAAGGCTTTCCAGGAGACAACACAATTCTCCTAAATTAACATTATGTATTACTTGGAGAGGCCCTTGGAGGGACTCAAGTCCTGCCCAGATTCCTGCATTTTCTTCAGCATCCCCCTTTGTTTGAAAAGCTAATAAATATGGGCTGCCCAGAGAAGTTGTGTTCTAAGCCCCAGAAAATCTCTGTAAGAGACTGAGAATCTTCTTGGAGCCTTGAAACCATTTTGTCTCATTACTTAAGACTTCGCTGTCCACTCAGAGGGAGATTGCAGGCCGGATCTGTCCACAATAACTGAGGTGTATTATATATCCTATAAGAGGTGAAAATAATCTGACTGATGGGGTTGGCCAGATAGCTCAGCAGATAGAGCACCTGCACAGGCAGGCGTAGGAACCGCAGTTCAATCCCTGGTGTGCTGTGCCAGTCCTGGCCCCAGGGCACACTGAGCCGGTGATTGAGAGTGGGCACGGTGGCATGAGCCTGTAATCCCAGCGCTCAGGAGGCTGAAAATACATT
>PVJA010008468.1:0-46859 GCA_004027025.1 Myocastor coypus
TTTTTTTTTGAGACAGTAGAGTCCCTATTTATTGGGTTTCCTAAAACTTCCTTCCTGGGATATATTTTGGAGATACAAATCCACATTTGAGGAGCGTTAAGTTTCCAGACCACTGTCCTCATTGAGAGTCCCAGAGGGTGATGTCATTTAGGAGGCCTCTGATCAGGGGAGCACCCCAGCCTCAAGGGCGACGGCTGTTGAGATGATGGCAGGCTGACCAGGCCTCTGGTCCTGGGCCTGGTTTTCCTTCAGGGACTGAGGTCCAGCCTCACAGATCCAACACAATACCTTCTTTCTTCTCTCAGAAAACAAGTGTAAAAACAAAGATTTTGTTGGCGCAAGAGCCTTTGCTGCCATCTGCTGGAAAAGCTGCTGTTGGCACTGTTCACTGTGAAGCCCTACAAAATTACAAGACTGGGAAAGCAAAAAAGGATTGTCTAGCCGGGCGTGGTGGTACACGCCTGTAATCCCAGCACCCTGTAATCCCAGCACTTGGGAGGCTGAGGCAGGAGGATTTGTGAGAGTTCGAGACCAGCCTGGGCTACAACAGTGAGCTCAAGGCCAGCCTGAACTGCATAGTAAGACCCTATCTCAAAAAGACAAAAAAAAAAAAAAAAGATTGTCTAAACTAAGGAAGATATTGGTGATGGGATGGTGTCCTTGAGGGGACAGTCTCTGCACTCACTAGCTCAAAGTCCACGTCCTCCCTGCCCTGCTTCTGAGTCATCTCCAAGACAGGAGAAGGTCTGCAGAGGCTGCCTCCAGGTGCCACTTTAAGCCATGTGGAGGGAAATACCACATCTTCAGGGGTTGGCTTCATGCAGCCTCCTCCTCAGTGAGGGGCAGGCAGAGCCCAGTTCTTGAGGGGAGCTGGGAGCGAGGGGAACACCATCAGCAGCACTGGCCAGTCCCTGCCCCATGGCTCACTATCTTTAGATCAGGCTTGAGAGAAGAGCCCAGTCCTAGGCAGTGTGGAAATGGAAGTCCTCCAACAGGCCCAAACCCCATGAGGCTAACAGACATTTAGGCTTCGATCCAGGTGGGACTCAGAACCAGCAGTCAGTCATAGCTCTACCCCTCCACAGAGCCTGTATTAACTACTTCCTGCCCACTTCAGGGGCTCCAAATTTGACCCTGAAGGCTCTGCACTGTGTTGGCCTTAGTGACATGACTTCATAGTATTAGTAAATCAGCCCACAGAAATGTTCATCTGTGTTCCAGAATGCTTGGCATTCGCACCCTGCCATCTTCCGGGTCAGAAAAGCATTCTTGTCTGACTGTTTGATTTTCCAGGGGCCAAGTTTGTGCAGGAAACATAGTGAATGCTTCCTTCTTTTCCTTTATTTGACTATTTAAAATTTTAAGCTGAGGGGCCCGGCGGGATGGCTCAGTGGTCTAAAGCGCCTGCTTGGGAAAGCTTGGGCGGCTTCAGGGACCACGGTTCAATCCCCGGCACCACATGCTGCACCAGCCCTGCCCTCTGGGCAGGCTGAGCCAGCCATAAAAATGAGTGAATAAACAAACAAAGGTTCTGAAACAAGAAAAAAAAAAATAAAAAAAAAATAAAAACAAATAAAATAAAATAAAATTTTAAGCTGAGCCAGGCATGGTGGCGCACGCCTGTAATCCCAGCACTTGGGAGGCTGAGGCAGGAGAATCCGTGTGAGTTCAAGACTAACCTGGGCTACAAAAGTGAGCTCAAGGCCAGCCTGAACTGCATAGTGAGACCCTGTCTCAAAAAGACAATAAAATAAAATAAAATAAAATAAAATAAAATTTTAAGCTGGTGTCTTACGTCTCCCAACACTTTTTTTTTTTGGCCTTGAGCTCACTTTTGTAGCCTAGGCTGGTCTCGAACTCGCACCAATCCTCCTGCCTCAGCCTCCCAAGTGCTGGGATTGTAGGCGTGTGCCACCACGCCCAGCTCCAACATTTTTCTAATGTTCTGAGGGGAGTCAACTAAGAAGCCTCTATTTCTTCTAGGTGCTGGCCTTGGGAGACTCTCGAATCAGCTAGCAGGGGTCTGGGTCGGGGCATAAGCCACCCACATCCATCTATCAGAGAGAAGAGTGCGGCAGGAATGCTCAGGTCCGGACATCTGAGACTACCACACGCGCTGGGCTAACCCTTCGCTGGTGGACAGAAGAGAAACTCCACAACCACAGTCTCCAGCAGGTCTTGGCTCAGACAGATCGGCCCAGTTTTGTACAAAGGGATTACTCTGGTGTCGTCCCAGAACTGTGGACGCATGTGACTCCAGAGCTGAAGCTACCTCATTCTATCCTCCAAACCAGTGCCTTACAAGCCTGCCATATCGCTCTGGGGATTTCTGGAAGCTTCTAGGTACCACATGCTCTCAGTTTAGGGTCAGCTGTTGGACAATAAATTCTGCTGTCACCTGGAGCCTCCCCAGAAAGAGCAAAACAAACACAGATAAAATACCTTAGAAACAGGGAGGAAAAAGAAACAGGGAGGAGACACATGTTCCACCCTCTCAGGGACAAGCAGTCACCACACCCGCCCGCATCTGCCACAGACCTGCCTGGTATGACAATTACAAGTGCTGGCAGGTCACAGAGGCAGCCAAACCACCCCCTGCATGCCCTCCAGCCTATGATTCTGTAAATGACCCCTTTGTTACTGTCTCCTCAGCCTGCTTCCTGGGGGCAGACAGATGCTCTGTGCTGCCAGGCTTTAAAGGTCATTCTCTTGGGTCTCACACAAAGGCAGAACCAAAATCTCTGTTCTCTCCAGAAAGTACTCAGCCTTGAAAACCTGAAGTGCAGATCCTCCCTTCCACTGTACATATCTGTGGTGCCTGAGACCTTAGTTCTGCCTCTGTCTCTCATTTAACCCCTGCTTACTCCCATCTGCATGCAGCTCACCTGTTGGAAGCTATCCAGGCTCTGTGGGTTCGCTCCGTTCCGGTGCTACCCCACATCCAGGAATGCAGCGGGCATGGGCACATCTGTGTATGCTTAGGAAATTTTTTTCAGAGTGGAGACCTGTTTGGGAAAATGTCAAGCCATAGAGGCTGTTCTTTGATAATTTTATTTCCCAGTAATTTCCTATTTTTTATTTTCCTCTTACAAAAAACACTCATAACAAATAAATATAAAGTGGCCAAGTATACATTTTGATGATACTTGCTCTAGGCATAAACTAATGAAATTTTCAGAAATACATTCATCTTACCTCCCATCTTTTAAAAAAAATTAGTTCTTTTAATTTTCTACAGTTTCTCACAATGAATTCTCAAAATTAGGAATCTAAGATGACTCAGGGACAAAGACATCACTAAAATACAGATAACTGAGGGGAAAAGAGAATAGAAGAAAAAATATATATATGTACACACACACAAAATTTCTATGGTAATTGTACTACTATTTTCTACTAGTTTACTGAAAGGTTTTTGGAGTTAGGGGGTTTTTGGTTTTGTTTTTTTGGTTTTTTAAAATTTTATTTATTTTTTTCTTGTTTCAGAACCTTTGTTTGTTTATTCACTCATTTTTTTTATGGCCGGCTCAGCCCACCCCGAGGGCAGGGCTGGCACAGCATGTGGTGCCAGGGATCGAACCGCGGTCTCTGAAGCCGCCCAAGCTTTCCCAAGCAGGCACTTTAGACCACTGAGCCATCCCACTGGGCCCCTGTTTTTGGTTTTTGATACCAGAAATTGAACTCAGGACTTTGCACTTGACAGACAGGTGCTGTAGCACTGAGCTATGTCACTGGCATCATGGACATGTAAAAGGAACGGCTAATGCTCAACTTTTTTATTGATGATGAGGATGATGATGATGATGATGATGATACCCGGCTCAGCCTGCCCTGGGAGTGGGCTGGCACAGCACGTGGTGCTGGGGATTGAACGACGATCCCTGAGGTTGCCTGAGTTTTCCTAAGCGTTTAGACCACTGAGACATCTCACTGGCCCTTAACTCTTTTTTTTTTTTTTTAGTTTTGCTTTATTTTATTTTGTCCCTTTAAGATGGATCTCACTATGCAGTTCAGGCTGGCCTTGAGCTCAGCCTGTAGCCCAGGTTGGTCTCCAGCTCCCAACAATTCTCCTGTGTGCTGAGATAACAGGTGTGCACCACCACACCCTGCTTAATGCCAAATTGTTTGATCAATCTTGCATACCTATATCTGGTAATCTAAGCAACTACTTTGAACCAGGCATGGTGGCTCACGCCTGTAATCCCAGCACTCGAGAGGCCGAGGCAGGAGGATCAGTGTGAGTTCGAGACCAGCCTGGACTACAAAAGTGAGCTCAAGGCCAGCCTGAACTGCATAGTGAGACCCTGTCTCAAAAAGACAAAAAAAAAAAAAAAGATAAATCAACTAGACAAAACAAAAACAAGGCTGAGGAGATACCTCAAGAGCACAAGTTCCTGCCTGGCAAGTGCAAAATCCTGAGTTCAATCACCAGTTCTGAAAAAAAAAAAAAAAAAATCAGTGTGGAACCAAACTTTCAAACAAATGGGGTTGATAGGTACCTACAGAGTTACACCCAACAACGGACTATGCATTCTTTCCAGCCCCATTTGGGCCTTTCTCCAAAATAGATCACATGCTAGCCCACAAAGCACGGTTTTGTTTGTTTGTTGAAACAGACTCTCAGTATATAGTTTAGATTGGCCTCAGTAGTCCTGGCTGGTTTGAATGCACAACAAGCTTCTTGCCTCAGATGCCCAAGTGCTGAGATCACAGGTGCGCACCACCACACCTAGCTAAAGCATTCCAGAATCAAAATTATCCCTATATACTATGAGATCAGAGTGTGACAACACTAAAAATCAATGGCAAAACAAACCAGAAATTTACAGAAAATACATGGAAATTAATACCCTCTTGAGTAATCAGTGGGTCACAGAAAAAGTCAAGGAAGAGATTAAGCAGTTCTCAGATTAAGCAGTCCTCACACAGTGAGGACAATCCTAAGCCACAGCTAAGAATGCCTACATCAGAAAAACCGTGATTCACGAACACCAAACCGGTACTCCAAAATGTTTTGAAGGACGTTCTAGAAAGAGATAACAGGACTACAACTTCGTGAACCCCAACAAAATAAGTCTATCAGGCAAGGCAAACTATTAAATAGAGGGGGTAAAAAGGGGGGCAACAACAGAAAAATAACATGACAAGGGTAAGTCAGTATATATCAGTTATAACCAGCAGTTTTAATGGTTTCTATTCACCCATAAAAAGAAACAGACTGGTAAAATGAATCAAGAAGCAAGATCCAACAAATGCTGCCCATGAGAAACACATTTAATTCAAAATGAAAATCATAGAGTGAAAGTCAAAGGGTGGAAAATGACACTCAGTGTGACAGAACCCAGAAAAAAAGCAGAGGTGGCTATTCTATTTGCAGACTAAATGAATTTAAGGTCAAGCCCTATTAATAGAGACAAAGGTCACTATATTTTTATAAAGGGAACAATCTAAGAGGAAGAGATAACAACCATAAATATATATGCATCAAATACTAGTGCACCCAACTACATAAAATAAATACTAATGAACATATAAAATCAAATAAGCACTAATGTAGTTCTATTGGGTGATCTCAATACTCCGCAGTCACAAATAGACCACTTAGACAGGAAAGAAAAATCAACAATGAAATATTAGAACTGTAGCCGGGCGTGGTGGCACACGCTTGTAATCCCAGCACTCGGGAGGCTGAGGCAGGAGGATTGGTGCAAGTTTGAGACCAGCCTGGGCTACAAAAGTGAGCTCAAGGCCAGCCTCAACTGCATAACAAGACCCTGTCTCAAAAAGACAAAAAAAAAAAAAAAAATTAGAACTGAACCAAACTTTTGAGCAAATGGACTTAATAGATATCTATAGTGTTCCACCCACAATATCAAAATATATATCCTTCTCAGCTGCATGCAAGACATTTTCCAAAATAGACCACATACTAGCCCATAGAACATACTTAAGAAAATGTAAAGGAAAACTGGGCATGGTGGTGCACGCCTGTAACACCAGCATTTGGGAGGCTGAGGCAAAAGGACTGGTGTGAGTTCGAGACGAGACTTGGCTATAAAAATTAGCTCAAGGCCAGCCTGAACTGCATAGTGACACCCTGTCTCAAAAACACACACACAAAAAAGAAGATGTAAAGGAATTGAAATTATGTCATGAATATTATCAGACCAGAGAACAGTGAAATTGGAAATCCATAGCAAAAGAAACCATAAGAACTACATAAATATAGGAAAATTAAATATCCTCCTGAACAACCAACAATGGGTCACAGATCAAATTAAAGAAGAAATTATATAGTTTTTACAATTGATAATGCCAATAAAATATCTAAGAACTTATGGGACACAGTGAAAGCAGTCCTATGAGGGAAATTTATGGCAATGAACACCCATATCATAAAAACAGAGTGAATTCAGCCGGGCCTGGTGGCGCATGCCTGTAATCCCAGCACTCGGGAGGCTGAGGCAGGAGGATTGGTGCAAGTTCGAGACCAGCCTGGGCTACAGAAGTGAGCTCAAGGCCAGCCTGAACTGCATAGCGAGACCCTGTCTCAAAAAGACAAAAAAAAAAAAAAAAAAAAAAACCAGAGTGAATTCAAGTAAGCAACTTAATGTTGAACCTCAAGCTTCTAGAAAAAAAAAAAAAGGAGGTCAAGCCAAAGCTCATATAAGGTGTCATGGTTTGGGTTTTTCTCAAGGGGAACAATATAAGGAGCCCAGCAGGATGGCTCAGTGGTCTAAAGCATCTGCTTAGGAAAGCTTGGGTGGCTGCAGGGACCGTGGTTCAATCCCCAGCACCACATGCTGTGCCAGCTCTGCCCTGAGGACAGGCTGAGCCGGCCATAAAAATAAATAAACAAAAAAAAAGTTCTGAAACAAGAAAAAATAAAATTAAATTTAAATTTTTTTAAAAAGGGGGGAACAATATAATACAGGACACACTTTATGAGATTATTTTATCATCACCATCATCAGATCACCTATACCTACTTTGAGAACTTGTAGTTTGATAATGTAGAAAATGCAGAAGAAATGGATAGATTTCTACATACATATGAATTAAAAGCTGAATTTTATTTTATTTTATTATTTTTATTTTTTGTCTTTTTTGAGACAGGGTCTCATTATGCAGTTCAGGCTGGCCTTGAGCTCACTTTTGTAGCCCAGGCTGGTCTTGAATTCCCACCGATCCTCCTGCCTCAGCCTCCTGAGTGCTGGGATTACAGGCGTGCGCCACCATGCTTGGCTTTATTTTATTTTTAAAGATTTTTTTATTTATTTCTCTTAAACCTCATTTGTTTGTCTGTGTTATGGCTGGCTCAGCCCGCCCTGGGGTGGAAGTGCGCAGCATGTGGTGCCAGGGATCGAGGAGCGGTCGCAGCGCTGGCCTTACGTTTCCTCTGCAGGCACTTTAGACCACTGAGCCATCTCGCTGGCCCAAAAACTGAATTTTAAAAAGTCTAAATAAACCATACTAATCAATGAAATTGAAGTTGTAATTAATGAAATTAAGGATGCAATCAATGAAATGAAGACGTAAAAACCTATCAACAAAGAAAAGCCCAGGCCCTGACAGATTCACTGTTCAATTATGCAAGAAATTTAGAGAAGACTTAATACCACTAGTTCTCAAATTATTTAATGTAACTACAAGGGAAGCCGTACTCTCATATTCTTTCCTAGAATTACCCTAACATCAAAACCAGAAAAGGATCCAACTAAAACCTCAAGTTGGTTTTGAAATCCTGAGCAAAATCTCTCTCACCAACCTCTGCAAAGGCAGCTTCCAAATAAGAAGCTCCGTCAACTTCTGGCAACGACGATTTTCTCTAGGTGCCATGGTACCAGGCCTGTAGCAATGAGGTTTTTTTACCCTGCCAGCAGAGGGGGCATTTTTCCGGGCAGCTTTAGTGGCTTTCCAACCAGTGGAATGAATTTTAGGAACAAACCGAAGTTATGAGCAGAATAGATTTACTAGGGGAAAGAAAGCTCCTGTCTAAAAGAGGGACAACAGGGGGGCCTGAGTAGGTTGTCCCTGGAAAGCTGTCTCTTCCAAGGACTTTTATAGAGGAAAACCATGCGGTAAGGTGGGTCTAAGGGGGTGAAGACATTGGAACTCGCTTAGGTGGGCATGAAGTGGGACAAAACTTTGGTCAACCAATGAGATTACAAGAACCATTGCTCAGGTAACATTAATTAAAATCGGGGTCAAATGGGAAAGCAAGTCATGTAGTAAGCAGGAAAGAATACTAAATAAGGTCTCTTCCTGTTGGGCTTGGGCCAGTGACTCTTTTAGGCTCTTTCAAGGGGATTGGGCACTGGGGGGATAGCTCCACGGCACAAGTACCTGACTGGCAAGCTCAAGGTCATGAGTTTGAACCCAGATCCCGAAAACAAAAAGGGGGATTTTTTTTTTTTTTTTTGTCTTTTTGAGACAGGGTCTCACTATGCAGTTCAGGCTGGCCTTGCACTCACTTTTGTAGCCCAGGCTGGTCTCGAACTCACACTGATCTTCCTGCCTCAGCCTTCCAAGTGCTAGGATTACAGGCATGCACCACCACACCCAGGTGATTTTTTTAAAGTTTTTTTTTTTAATTGATTTCTCTTAAACCTCATTATTTGTTTGTGATATGGCTGGCTCAGCCCGCCCTGGGGTGGGGGTGTGCAGCCCATGGTGCCAGGGATCAAGGAGCAGTCGCAGCACTTGTCTTAAATTTCCTCCGCAGGTGCTTTAGACCACTGAGCCATCTCACTGGACCAAGGGGGGATTGATACTTATCTAGCATATCAATCCCCATGCCCATCCTTAGGGAAGTATGTGGCTGCAATGATATACTCCTGTCTTGAGATCTGGCCTATGGCAGAGGAGTGTCTGTCTATCTTTGTATGTTTTTGGGGGGTCTTCCTATGCAGTTGAGGCTGGTCCTGAGCTCACTTTTGTAGCCCAGGCTGGTCTCGAACTCACACTGATCCTCCTGCCTCAGCCTCCCAAGTGCTGGGATTACAGGCATGCACCACCACGACTGGCTGTCTATAGTTGTAAAGTCACCTTGTCTTCCATATTGTCCTTGAGGGCCTGGCCCTGTCTAACTGCCTACAATATTTCTAACTTAGCTGCCTACCACACCACCCTTTGGTCCTTCACCACTACCTTATCAGCTATCAGTTTTTCCTAGCCGTGCTTTATCTGGTTAAGGAAATTCCCTGCTCTCCTGTTTGCTGAGGTTTGTGCAGACCTGGCATTATTTCTTCACACATTTGCTAGAATTCCCTAGTGAAGTCATCTGAACCTGTGTAATGAGTCAAATGAATATTAAACTACAGAAAACTATTAGGTTCCCTCATGCTTCCTGTTATCTACTCTAAGAAATGTACCCTTGCCTTCTTTTCAAGGCTGTTTAGTAAGGAGTAACTGAGTAACTGTCTCCCTCCACTCCCTAATCTAAGTTCTGTAAACATACTTAGCTTAAGATGTATCTTGCAAAGACAGTGTACTCAACCAATCCCCACGGGGCCCAGTTGCATATGTCCTAAACTGAAAGACCCCTCGGTCATGTGACTTTCCTTTTAAAGGCTCTTTGCTTCCCAGGCTAGGGGTCCAATCAGTCTTCTCTTGCATGAGAAAGGACTGGTAACCCTGAGCTCAGTTATAGGGCTCATTTTATTTTATTTTATTTTATTTTTGGCTTTTTAAGACAGGGTCTCACTATGCAGTTCAGGCTGGCCTTGAGCTCACTTTTGTAGCCCAGGCTGGTCTCGAACTCGCACCGATCCTCCTGCCTCAGCCTCCCAAGTGCTCAGATTACAGGCGTGCACCACCATGCCCAGCGTTTTTTTTTTTTTTTTTTTTTTTGTCTTTTTGAGACAGGGTCTCGCTATGCAGTTCAGGCTGGCCTTGAGCTCACTTTTGTAGCCCAGGCTGGTCTTGAACTCGCATCGATCCTCCTGCCTCAGCCTCCCAAGTGCTGGGATTACAGGCATGCGCCACCACGCCTGGTTATAAGGCTCATTTTAAATTCTCATTTTTGGAATTTAGTCTGGCTTCTGTTTGAGAACCCATAACACTTGGAGCTTGTTAGGTGGGAAGGTTTTATTTATTTATTTTTTAAATGCATTTCTTTTTTCCAGTATAAGCAATGGAACTCAGGGCCTTTTCACTGAGCTCCATCACCAGCCCTTTTTTTACATTTTTTTAAAAAAAACTTTTGTTTATTTTATTTTATTTTTTTATGGCCGGCTCAGCCTGCCCTGAGGGCTGGGCTGGTGCAGCATGTGGTGCCGGGGATTGAACCACGGTCCCTGCAGCTGCCCAAGCTTTCCTAAGCAGGTGCTTTAGACCGCTGAACCATCCTGCCAGGCCCCATTTACCTTTTATTTTAAATCCAGGTCTCTGTGCATGAATTTGCCCATACTAGGCTTAAGCTTGTGGTTGTCCTGGTTCAGCTTCTTATACAGCTGGGATTAAAGGCGTGCCTAGATCTTTAATCTTATGGGGGTTTATTTATTTATTTATTTATTTTTCATCTCGTTTTATTTTTTCAGACAGGGGCTCATTAAGGAGACCCCGGCTGGCTTCCTGGCTCACCCTCCTGAGAGCTGGGACTATGGGTTTGTGCCACCATTGGAAACATTTTCAGCTAAAATTTTAACTTATTTTCCAGATATAATCATTTAGGCACTGTACTTCTCCTGGTCAGGTTGGCAACTGGTGTCTTTCAAGAAATCTGTCCCTCGCTGAGTGTGTTGCTACACATCTGTGATTCCAGTGCTCCGGGGGAGGCCAAGGCCGAAGGATTGCTGAAGGTCGAGGACAGCTGGGCTACTAGCAGGTTCAAGGCCAGCCTGTCAGCCCCGCAGCTCCTTCTAAAAGTGGCTCCCCAAATAAATATTCCTGGAGTTTGGCTTGTTTGCCTCTCCCTCTGGAGTTAAATTCCAGGTTCTTATCATCTTCAACAACAACAAAAAAAACTGAATAAAACAATCAAACAACAGTGGCCATGTCTATTTGAGAAAGTAAGAGTAGAGTGAGGGAGAAATTGGCTCTGTGGATGGACCTTGGACCAGTAGAGATGAAAAGCAAGATAAAGTAAACCCCGGAGGAAGCCTAAGGAAAGCCACAAGAGAAGTGTTTTCGACCTCTGTCATTTTATGCTGTCCAAATCTCGAGGAAACCTGCTAGAACTTGTACATAGGGGACTTGAGAGGCCTGGCAGGCATCCAACACCTCAGGCTGAGGTCAGATTCAGCCCATACTATTGAAAACCTGCTGGAGTTGTTGAAAGAAGTTGACTTGCAGGGCTTTGTTTTTTTTTTTTTTTTTTTTTTTTTGCAGGACTGGGGTTCAAACTCATGACCTTACACTTGCCAGGCAGGCACTTGTGCCACGGAGCTATCTCCCCAACCCCTTCCTGGGCGGGGGCGCTTCGGGAACTGTTCTGAGCATATGTTCTAGGATCCTATGATTACTTGGTCACACTTACTTCTCCACTCAATCTTGTCATTCCCTAATCTTCTATGTCAAGTACAAAGCAAGGCCCAGAGTGGTGGCACATGTCTGTAATACCAGTACTCGGGAGACTGAGACAGGAGGATTGCTAGGTGTTCAAGGCCAGCTGGGGTTACAGAATGATATCAAGAACAGCCTGGCTAGGGAGATAGCTCAGCAGCATAAGTGCCTGTCTGGCAAGTGCAAGGTCCTCAGTTTGATCCCTAGTACAGCGGGAGAGAGAGAGAAACAGAGAGAGACAGACAGACAGACAGACAGAGACAGAGAGACAGAGACAGGGAGAGACAGAGAGACAGAGAGAGAGAGTGAGAGAACACCCTTGTGTGAGACCTTGTCTCAAAAAACAAAACAACAAAACCCTGTCCCTTCCACTTGGGTTGTTGAGCTTTTGGCACAAGTTATTTATGTTTCCTCTTTATCTTCTAATATCTGAGAACTACGTATTACCTCTCTCACTCCCGAGACTGATGATTTGTGTATCTATCCTACTGATTTCTTGGAAATTTACCAATGTTGGCTCAAAAAGGTCTTTGGCTTTCATTGATTCCGCCTCCCCACCCCCCCCACCCCCTTTTTTTTTTTTTTTTTTCCTATTTACTCTTTTATGATTACTACTCTCATCTTTGTTTTCTTGTCACTTTGGGAGGGAGGGCAAGACTGGGGTTTGAACTCACAACCTTGCACTTGCCAGGCAGGCACTTATGCCACAGAGCTATCTCCCTGGCCCCTTTGTTTTCTTGTTCAGTTTCGTCTCTTCTTTTCCCAGTTTCTTGTGATGTAGGCTCAGGTCCCTGTTTTCAGAACTTCCTTCCAGAATTACATAGGTGTTAAATGCTACAAATTTTCTCTCACATTTTTCTTAGCTTCATCTCTAATTTTTTCTTTTTTGTCTTTTTTTTTTTTGCCTTTTTGAGACAGAGTCTCGCTATGCAGTTGAGGCTGGTCCTGAGCTCACTTTTGTAGCCCAGGCTAGTCTCAAACTCACACCAATCCTCCTGCCTCAGCCTCCCGAGTGCTGGGATTACAGGCGTGAGCCACCACGCCCGGCGCTCTTTTTTGTCTTTTTGAGGCAGGGTCTCGCTATGAAGTTCAGGCTGGCCTTGAGCTCACTTTTGTAGCCCAGGCTGGTCTTGAACTCGCATCAATCCTCCTGCCTCAGCCTCCCAAGTGCTGGGATTACAGGGGTGTGCCACCACGCCCGGCTTTCATCTCTAATTTTGTACTCTTCATTCAGATTGAAAAATACTCCCCCTTTTTTTGAGACAGGGTCTTACTGTGTATGTCAGGCTGACTTTGAACTCACTGTGTAGCCCAGGCTTGCCTCAAACTCATGGAGCTCCACTTGCCTCAGTCTCCAGAATGCTGGGATCAGAGAAGCACATGCCAAGATGTCCAGCTCCAGGGTCCTTTTTGATGTTTTTCTTTGACCCATGAGTTATTTAGAAGCGCTTTATTGAGTTTCCAGATGCTGTTCGCTGTTGGTTTCTAGTTTAATGGCATTTTGTCAGACGACATGCAGCAGAAAGCAGAAACACCGAAACGACACCCAAGTGTCAGGGGCAGATTTATTTTACAATCAATGGGCACTGACAGGGAATCAATTGTCCCTTAAAATGTCAGGCCCTGATCTTTGGAATGCTGTGTGATTCATGACAGGTCTCTGAGGACAGAGTTCAAGGAAAACAAAGAAGAGGATATTTTACTTTGCATATTCTGCAAACTGACAAGCAATGCCTGGGGGTAAGCTGCCAGGGACAGAGCAGTCCTGCTTGTTTTCTCAGAGCTATCCTTGGGGTGGAGGAGGGACCTTGTTTTCTTTCTTTCTTTCTTTCTTTCTTTCTTTCTTTCTTTCTTTCTTTCTTTCTTTCTTTCTTTCTTTCTTTCTTTCTTTCTTTCTTTCTTTCTCTTTTTTCTCTTCCTTCCTTCCTTCCTTCCTGTCCGTCTCTTTTTTGCCTTTCTTTCTTTCTTTCTTTCTTTCAGTATGGGGTCTCACTATGCAGCTGGGACCCCTGGTGATCCTCTTGTTTCAGCCTCCCCAGCACTGGGATTACAGGCATGCACCACTATGCTCGATCTCGGTAGACTGCTCAGTGTACCTGGGGTGGGGTCAACATAGCATGTGGTGCTGGGGACCGAACCCCAGTCTCTGTGCTTGTCTAAACAGGCACTTAGTTCACTGAACTATCTCACCTGCCCTAAAACTTCATAGAGAGAGAGAGAGAGAGAGAGAGAGAGAGAGAGAGAGAGAGACCGACAGACAGACCGACAGACAGACAGATTTTTTTTTTTTTTTTTTGTCTTTTTGAGACAGGATCTCACTATGCAGTTCAGGCTGGCCTTGAACTCACTTTTGCAGCCCAGGCTGGTCTTGAACTCACATCAATCCTCCTGTCTCAGTCTCCCAAGTGCTGGGGTTACAGGCTTGTGCTGCCATGCCCGGCTAGGATCTTGTGATTTAGAGAGCTTCTTGTACATTGATTTGTACTCCCTAAACTTCTCAATAAATATGCTATGGAGCCAGGGAGATAGCTCTGTGGCACAAATGCCTGCCTGACAAGTGCAAGGTCATGAGTTCAAACCCTGGTCTTCACACAAAAAAAAATAAAATAAAAATATGCTATGGTTTCTTGGTTCAGGGCTCAGGCAGATAAGACTTTTTCTTTTCTGTATTTAGGGCAGGGTCTACAGGATGTTCAGGGTCTCACTATGTAGATTGGACTTGTAGTGATACTGCTGTTTTCAGCCTCCCAAGTACTGGTATTACAGATGCTAGCCCCACTACGCCAAGTCTCACTTGCCATCTCAGAGTACCCCAGAGGCAGGGCCGGCACTGCATGCCAGGGATCAAGCCCCGGCCACTGTGCTCTGCCTAAGCAGACGTTTTAGTCTGCTGAGCTATCAGGCCGGCCCAGACAAGATTTCTGAGACCCCTGTGACTTATTATATCTAGCCTTGGTCTCATTCCTCTCGCGACTCTGATCAGTCTGCTGTACTTGGTAGTTTGAGGCTTATATGGGGTAAGCAAGTAGGAAATACAAAAGCAGAGTATTCAGTGGTCATTGATTCTTACAATATGCATCACAGTGACCAGCCATTTATAAGAGACAGAAGTAACAGAAACTGTTACTAACAGACTGAGAGGGCTTTCTGCTAAACACACTTCTTTTGACTTAATTTTTAAAGTTAAGTTTTTTTTTTTTTTTTTTTTTTTTGTCTTTTTGAGACAGGGTCTCGCTATGCAGTTCAGGCTGGCCTTGAGCTCACTTTTGTAGCCCAGGCTGGTCTCGAACTCGCACCGATCCTCCTGCCTCAGCCTCCCGAGTGCTGTAAAGTTTAGTTTTGTTTTGCTTTATTATGGCCATCTCAGCCTGCCTTGGGGGTGGGGCTGGCATAGCATGTGGTGCCAAGAATCGAACCGTGGTCCCCTGAAGTTGCCTAAGCTTACCTAAGCGGCACTTTCTTTTAGTTTGTTTATTTTCTTTTGAGATAGGGTCTCGCTATGCATTCAGGCTGGCCTTGAGCTCACTTTCGTAGCCCAGGCTGGTCTCGAACTCGCACCAACCCTGCCTCAGCCTTCCAAGTGCTTGCCACCACGCCCAGCTCAGTTTTTAATCTCGGCGGGGCCTCCCTTGCACACATGCGCCCTTGGCTTCAGAGCTTGTTGAAAGCTGCAGTGTTCACACTCGCACACACTCCTCAAACTTGCTGATCTCCTCTTCCAGCAAGCCGGTGCCCACCTTGTCGTCCTCTACCACAGCTTGCAGATGCCATAAATCACGGGGACCAGCTTGGAAACACCCCAGAGCAGCCCATGCAGCTGGATAGAGTGTACACAGGCCTCCAGCTGAGACTGACCATGTCAGTCTCGTCATCCCAAGGTTTGATATCCAAGAGGATGGAGGACTTGGCCACCAGTGAGGACTTCTTGGATTTTTTCTGCATACTGCCTCAGCCTCTCCTCACACAGTTGGGCCACCTTCTTGTCCTCCCCCTCCTCCTCACTGTCAAACAGGTCAATGTCATTGTCCTTGTCATCAAGCCTGAGAGGTGGGCTGGGTACTGGCCACTGGCTGGACAGGCAGCAGGCCTCAGCAGGGTCTTCAGTGTGGCCCTGCCCACCCTCCAGCCACCACCTGGGTCTTCTGGCCAGTAGCGGTCCAGCCTTAGGCCAGGGTCTTATAGGTCTTTTCCTAGCCAGGGCAGTAGCAGCTGAGCTTGGAGCCCAGATCCCAGAGCCTGGGCTGTAACAGCTCTCAACTTCAACACCCTGTGGACCCTGAACCAAAAAACAAGGCAAGATCCACAGGAAGGTTGGAATTGCTTTTATTGAGGGGTGGGTACCGCAGGGCCCCACCCATGGTCAGGTTAGTGTTCTGCCTGGCACCTCCACCTGCCACCAGCCTGGGTTAGTGGGGCATGCAAAGCTCAGTCAGAGGGCAGAGGTGACGGTGGGAGCTGCCAAGGCCAGGGGCTGGCTGGACAAGGAGCACTGGCAGGGATCCTGGGTCAGCACACATGGCCAGCCAGCTTCCTGGGCCAAAAGGGACTAGGGCTCCTTGGGAACAAGATGGGTGGGGGCCCAGAAGGAAGCCGGGTATGCAGAATTCCCAGCACTGTCCATCTGGAACATCTGTCTCCCACCCCAGGTCTGGGTCTTCAGGGCTCGAGGGAAGGTGTGAGGGAGGACACAGAAGGCACTTACAAGGGGAACTGAGGCTGGAAGGCTGAAGCTGGAGGCCGGGCTCCTAGGAGAGTGAGTGTCGGGGGCTGGGGGCCTTGCAGACTGGACCCTCATCTTCCCATGGGGAAGGGCTTCTCTGGGCAGGCTGGAAAGAATGGCTGGCCCGGGCCCTTCCCCCACCAGCAGGACTCACTCACTGAGGGAGCAGGCCCATCCAAGAAACACGCTGAGGGAAATGCTGGCCCCAAGCGGGCACCCTGAGAGGACGGAGGGCCCTCTGCTGCTGGGCCTGACCCCACTGCCCTCAGCAGGCAGGACTGGCAGTAGGCATCCAGTGGGGTTGGCTAATGGGGCTGGGGCCTTGCCCACACAAAACCCTCCTTGGGTAGACAGGAAGAGTGGGCTGGGGGTCAGCTCTGGACCCTCCAAGGCACCTGGCTGTGGTGAGTGGCAGGTTGAAGGGAGTGGGGAGACCCGAGTGGGGTGCGGTGGTCAATGGGGCTGTGTCAGCCCCGCCCCCCAAGATATTGGCTGTCTGGACAGCAAATAGACATTAATATGTGTTAGTCTGGTTTTTTGGTTAAACTTGAGGCACCACTTGGGAGGAAGACACCTTTAAATGTTAAAGAGAGATCCTAGCATCTTGGCAGGGAGCCTAGCCACATGCAGAGGGAGAGGGTGGGGTGCAGGTAGGGAGTCAGGCCACCGCAGACTCGGGGCCTCCCATGGAAGCCGAAGGTCCTGAGGCATAGCGGCGGCCATAGCCTGAGGAAGAGTAAGAGGAAGAAGAGAAGGTCATAGAGAAGCCAGAGCCAGTGGCATCAAAACTGCCACGGCGGGAGCCAGCCCGGGAGCCAGTGCGAGAGCCAGTGCGGGAGCCAGCAGTGGAGCCAGAGCCACTGACGCTGTAGGGGCTGTAGTAGCCCTTGCTGGACTGAGCGGCAGCCTCCAGCAACCGCAGCCCTGTGCCCTCCTCCACCATGCTGCGGTCCAGTGCATCCTTGTAGGAGATCTTGAGCTTGGTCTTGGGGCAGGTGAGGTACTTGGAGTAGGCGCTGACGTCACGGAGCTTCTGCGCGGTGCGGGCATCCACGGTGCCACGCTGCAGGGCCTCATCCAGGGACACACGACCTGGCATGTCAGGCTCAATCAGGCCACCTGTCAGATACTGCACCTCCAGGAAGCGCTGCCCTGCCTCGTAGTACAGCCAGCCCTTCTTCAGAGCCTGGGCAGCTGACATCTTGGTCTTGGTACGTGGATCCTCAAAGCCAGAGAAGGCTTTCTGGGCCAGGTTGATGCGATCCACCATAATCTTGTCCACCAGGCCTTTGTTAACAGCATCAGTGACAGGGAAGCGCTCACCTGTGTTGGGATCAATGATGCCCCCTGTGCATGCCTGTGCCTCCAGCAGCCGCTGCCCCGTGATGTTGTCCACCAGGTTACGGTGCATGGCCTCTGTGATGGACACCTTCTCCAGGGTCTCTGTGTCTAAGATGCCAGCCACTGGGCCCGTCTCCTCAGTGGGGTCAGACCAGGAGGTCAGCTGGGTCCTAGAGACTGCAGGGCTGATGGGGTAAGATGATGAGGAGCCCACTGAGGAAGAGCGGGAGCGAAAGCCACTGGCATTGCCGGAGAGCATGTCGGCAAACTCGGTGATGGAAAGTGTGCCAGCACGGTACTGATCCAGAGCAGAGCGGTCAATGAAGTTCTTGGCGATGGCATCATCAATATCGTACTGACGTCCAGAACGGCGGTCAATGATCATGGACTTGACCACACCATCTGAGGAGGAGATGGTGATCTCTTCCCACTCACACTCCTGCTCAGACAACTCCAGGTATGTCTGGTGGTCAATGAGACCCTTGCGGTAGGCCTCATACACTGACATCTCCTTGCCCGTCTCAGGGTCCACAATCACTACACGACGCTTACGCACCGAGGACTTGGAGGACGTCTTCCGCTCCCGCTTCTTCTCTTTCAGTGGCAGGAGGCACAGGCCAGTCTGAGGGTCAGTGATGCAGCGCTCCATCAGCTGCAGATAGGTGAGGTTTTCCTCTGTGTTGGGGTCAAAGAATCCCTTGGTGTCATCAGAAGGGTCAGTTAGGATCTCATTCATCTCCTCATCGAAGAGGCCACGCTTGTAGGCCACCTCCACAGGCAGCCGGTGGCTCTCCTCCGGGTCAATGATGCCGCCCGTAGCGATCTGGGCTTCCAGCAGGCGGATCCCATGGTCTTTCAGAATCAGACCCTTCTTCATGGCCTGGAAGAGGGAGATGAGCTTCCCAGTGTAAGGGTCCTTGTAGCCAGTGACAGCACGCTCAGCTGACAGCAACTTGTCCTTGAACTCGGGGCCCACAATGCCCATGCGCACAGCCTCCTCAACAGTCAGCTTAAGCCCCTTAATAGGGTCAATGACATAGCCAGTAGCTGCCTGAGCCTCCAAGAGCTCAAAAGCAGTGCCAGGGCGAATTATACCCTTTTTCATGGCCTGGTACACTGAGAGCCGCTCCTTGGTAGCATCAACAAAGACCCCAGCAATGCAGCTGGTACCCTCAAGGAACTTCTGCAAGTTCTTGGTGACCTCCTCAATGGAGGTCAGGCCCTCCTGCAGCTGTAATGCTGTGGCCTCATCCATGATTTGCGAGCGCACTAGCTCTTCCACAGTGATCTGCTTGCGCAGGCCTCGGAAGGTCAGTTTGCGGGCATCCGAGAGTGGTAAGAGCATCTGGCCACTGCCGTCATCACGGCGGCACCGCCGGAGCAGCTGTGTGTAGCTGAGGCGTTCATCAGTAGAGGGGTCCATATAGCTGCGCACCTCACTGGGCTCTGAGAGCTGGTCATATGTGTCCTTGTTGAGGTAACCACGTTGGTAGGCCACCTCTAGTGGGAGGTGAAAGCCCAGACGGGGGTCTACGATGCCACCTGTGGCCAGCTGGGCATCCAGTAGCCGCAGTGCCTCCTCTGCAGGGATCAGCTCCTTCTTCATGGCCTGGAAGAGCGAGATGGTCTGCTCGGTGTAAGGGTCACGGTAGCCCGTAACAGCTCGCTCTGCTGAAAGCAGCCGGTCATGCAGCTCAGGGCCCACAAGGCCCTTCCGCACAGCTTCATCCACAGTCAGCCGCTCACCCTTCACAGGATCCAGTAGGAAGCCTGTGGCTGCCTGCGCCTCTAGCAGTAAGCGGGCTACCTCAGCACTCAGGAGTCCCTTCTTAAGGGCTTGGTAGACAGACAGTGTCTGCCTGGACCCAGGCATATAGACACCAGCTACTGAGCCTGTGCCATAGAGGTAGCGCCAGGCAGACTCTGCCTCGAGGACCTCACGGAGGCTCTTGGTTCCCTCCCGCAGCAGGTTGTAGCTCTCAAGGGAGATGATCCGGGCCTCATACAGGTCCTCAGCAGTGAGGCGGCGGCGCACGTAGTCATAGGATGCCAGGTTCTGCTGTCGGATAATCTCAGTCTTCTCAATGATCTCAATGATGATGATGATCATGCGCTCCTTGGTCACTCGGCCAGCCTGGAAGTCAGCCATCAGCCGGGCCCGCTGCTCCTCAGGGATCAAGTCTGACTGCATCACCTCCCACAGAGACATGGTGGAGCCACCCTGACTGCCACCACCAGGGATGTCAATCTGTGTCTCCTCAAATGCCCTCCGCGTCTCCTCTTCAGTGTACACTTGTGTGGTCTCCACCACCTCAGTCTTCTCAGCCCCTTTGAGGGGTAGCAGGCGCAGGCCTGTCTCAGGGTCCTCCACACAGCGCTCTAGCAGCTGCAGGTAGGTGAGGTTCTCGTGAGTGTTGGGGTCAAAGAAGCCCTTGGTGTCATCAGTGGGGTCAGCCAGGACGCGACTCATCTCTTGATCGAAGTAGCCGCGCTGACAGGCCACATCCACAGGGAGGCGGTGGCTATGCACGGGGTCAATGATGCCCCCAGTAGCAACCTGGGCCTCTAGCAGGCGGATGCCATGCTCCCTAAGCACCAGACCTTTCTTCATGGCCTGGAAGAGTGAGATGGTGGTACCCGAGTAAGGGTCCTTGTAGCCAGTGACAGCCTTCTCTGCTGACAGCAGCTTCTCATGTAGCTCAGGGCCCACAACGCCAGCCTTCACGGCCTCATGGACATACAGGCGCTGGTTACGCACAGGGTCTACCAGAAAGCCGGTAGCTGCCTGGGCCTCCAGGAGAAGTGTGGCCGTGCTGGGTCGGAGCAGACCCCGGCGCATGGCCTCATAAATGCTCACCTTCTCCTTGGAGTCTTCCAGGTAGATGCCAGCCAGGCAGCCACTGCCCTGCAGCAGCGTCCGCACAGAGTTCACCTCTGAGAGGTCCTTAACTGATGTCTTGCCATCTTTGAGCTTCTCAAACTGGGCTTTGCTGAGGACCTTGGCGGCCAGGAGCTCACTGGCTGGTACAGGGGCCCGAAGGCCACTGAAGGATAGCCGCTCCTGCCGCTTGGTCTCTACCTCTTCAATAATGGTGATGAGGATCTTGATGACCTTCTCCACAGTGACCTTGCCTGTGCGGAACTGCCTCAGCAGCTCTTGCCGCTGCTCCTCTGTGAAATATTCAGAACTGATGAGCTCCCACACTGTCACTGTCCTGTCCTTGAAGCTGCCCATAGGGACCTCAACAGTGGCCTTTTCAAAGGTCTCCCGAGCCTGGAGTTCAGAGTAGACTTCCTCCTGCCGGGCCCGGATGGCCTTCTCCGAGAGTGGCAGCAGGCTCAACCCTGTCAGCTGGTCGGGCCGGCACCGCTGCTGAAGCTGGCTGTAAGTCACTGGTTCACAGGAGCTAGGGTCAAGGTAGACCTTGGCATCCTCCCTGGGTGTTAACAAGGCCCTGTTGGTCTCCTCATCCAGGTAGCCCCGGGCATAGGCGACATCCAGAGGCACACGGTGGCTCTTGCTCGGGTCCACGATACCACCTGTAGACAGCTGGGCATCCAGAAGGCGCAGACCCTGCTCCTTGGGGATGAGGCCTTTCTTCAAGGCCTGGAACAGAGAGACACTCTGTCCTGAATAGGGGTCCCTATAGCCTGTTACAGCCTTCTCTGCCGAAAGTAGCTTTTCATGCAGCTCAGGGCCCACCAGGCCAGCACGCACCGCCTCATCCACGGTCAGCCGGGCACTAGTGGCAGGGTCAATCATGTGCCCAGTGCCAGCCTGGGCCTCCAGCAGGGCCACTGCCACATCTGGCTGTAGCAGGTCTCTCTTCAGGGCCTCGTAGATGCTCAGCTTTTGCCCTGCCTCCTGCAGCCACACACCTGCAATCACATTGGCACCCCTCAGGGCCCGCCGCACAGCCTCCACTTCGGCCACCTCTCGGACAGAGCGCTTGCCCTGCTGCAGCTGTTGGTAGAGGTCACGATCGATAACTTTGCTCTCTAGCAGCTCAGCGGCAGGTACCAAGGCTCGTAGGCCCTCAAAGCAGAGCTGGCCTTTCTTCTCGTGCTCTTCCACCACAGTGATGACTATTTTGATGATCTTCTCTACTGTAATGCGACCTGTGCGGAACTGCCGCAACAGGTCCCGCCGCTGCTCTGCCGTGAAGTACTCAGAGTTGATGATCTCCCAGATGGTCACTGTCTTGCCCTGAAACTTGCCAAATGGTGCAGACACAGTAGCCTTCTCGAAAACATCCCGGGCCTCTGAGTCAGTGTAGACCAGCTCACCACCCTTGGCAGCCTTATCTGTGAGCGGCAAAAGGCACATGCCTGTCTCAGGGTCCTCCACACAGCGTTCCAACAACTGTAGGTAGGTGAGGTTCTCATGTGTGTTGGGGTCGAAGAAGCCCTTGGTGTCATCACTGGGGTCTGCCAAGACACGACTCATTGCCTCATCAAAGTAACCACGCTGGTAGGCCACATTCACAGGCAGGCGGTGGCTGTGCACAGGATCAATGATGCCGCCTGTGGCGATCTGAGCCTCCAATAGGCGGATGCCATGGTCACGCACAATGAGGTCTTTTTGCATGGCCTGGAAAAGTGAGATCTGCTCCCCAGTGTAGGGGTCCTTGTAGCCAGTGACAGCACGCTCAGCTGACAGTAGCTTGTGGTGTAGCTCAGGGCCCACAACACCCTCTTTCACAGCCTCATTGACAGTTAGCCGTCGATTTCTCACAGGGTCCAGTAGGAAGCCTGATGCAGCCTGGGCCTCAAGCAAGATGAGAGCTGTGCCAGGGCTCAGCAGCTGCCTCTGCAGGGCTGTGTAGACATTCAACTTCTCATTGGTAGGCTTCAGCAGCAGCCCTGCAATGCTGCTGCGGCCCTGCAGGTAACGACGTACATCTTCCCGTCTTGCCAACTCAGCCACTGTGGTATGGCCCTGTGCCAGCCGCTGTAGTTCCTCCGTGCTCAGGATGCCAGCCTCCTGTAGCTGCTGAGCTGACACCCCCTGGCGCAAGCCCTGGAAGGTGTGCTCAGGCTCCACCTCCACAGCTGGGCCATCAGGAGTATCCCGACCATTAGGTAAGGCCTTTACGGCAGCAGCCTGCAAGGCTGCAACCTCTTCCGAGTGTGCCAGTGCAGCCCGGTGCTCCTCCTCTAGGCGCTGCAGCTGCTCCCGCAGCCTCTGGTTCTCCTCTGCCAGAAGCTTCTCTTGCTGCTGTCTCTGTTGTTCCAGGCACTGCAGCTCCTCCTGTTTGCGTCGCACACCCTCCTCTGCCTCACGCTGCTGTCTCCGGGCCTCCTCCATGCTAGCCACCAACTGCTGCTTCTCCTGCTCCATCTGCTCCTGTTGCCGCCGCTGTTCCTCACGAAGCTGCTGCGCCTTGGCTACCTCATCCTGGAAGAGCTGCTCCAACTTGGCTTTCTCCTGCTCAATGAAGCGCTCTCGCTGCAGCAGGCTGTCTTTCTCAGACAGGAAGCTCTGTTGCAGGGCCTGTGTCTCCTGCAGCCTCTGCTCCTGCTGCACTGTCTGCATCTATGAGAAATGGGGAGGGAGTGGGCAGTGGTCAGGGAGGTTGGGGCCCTGGGAGCACCCACCAACCCACCCCAGGGCAGACTTCCCCACCAGGCCCACCCGCCTGTGTGGAGGGAGGGTGGTACCTCCTCAGACTTGAGTTGCAGCAACTTGGCCTCCTGCTTCAGTTTCTCCTTTTCACGTTCCAGCTCGGCAATAGCCTCCCGTAGGCGCTCAGCATCTTGGTCACTCTGCTGCCTCTGGATCTCCAGAGTCTGTACCAGTGTCACCTTCTCCTGTGTGGCAAGCTCAGTACGGTGTAACTTCTCGCCAATCTCTTCAGCTTGCTTCCGGAAGCGCTGGGCATCTTCCTCTGCACGGGCCTGGGCCCGGCTCATCTCAGCCATGCGCAGCTTGAGGCGTTCAGCCTCTGCACTCATTTCTAACTGCCGCTGTCTCTCTGCCTCCAGTGTCCGCTGAAAGCCCTGTGTCTCCTGTTCCAGCTGCTGGGCCATCTGTTCCTTGTCTTCTTGAAGCTGCCGAGCCTGCTCCTGTGCCAGCTCCTTCTGCTGCTGCAGCAGCTCTGCCTCGGCCTTAAGCCGTGTGGCTTCCTGCACTGCCTGCATCTTTTCCTTGAGCATCTTCTCCGCTAGGGCCCGCTGCTGTGCCAAGTCCTCCTCTGCCAGCTGCCGCAACCGCGCAGCCTCCTGGGCAGCCACACTCAGCCGTGCAGCCTCTTCGGCCACCTGCTTCATCTTCTCAGCTTCTTCCTCTAGAAAGCGCTGCGTGTTGTCCTTGTCACGCAAGATAAGTGCACGGTTCTCGGCTTCAATGCGTGCCTTCAGCTTGCTCAGTTCCTCCATCTGCACGCGTACAGAGAACAGCTCCTCCTCCACCTGACTGCGCTGGCGGGCAGCCTCTGTCACCTCTGCCTTCAGCCGCTGCAGCTCCTCATCCAAGATGCTCTTCTGGTGGTCAGTCTCCTCTAGCTGCAGCCGCAGCGTAGTCAGCTCCTGCTCCACCTGGGCCTTCTGCCGTAGTGTCTGCTCTGAGAACTTTTTGTGTTTCTCTATTTCCGCATCAGCTGCCTGCTTCTGCTTCAGGGCGGCCTGTTCTGCCTGTGCCCTCCGCGCCGCCTCCTGCTCGGCTTCCTTGCGCAGCTTCTCCGCAGCAGCCTGAGCCTGGGCCTGGGCCTGGGCCTGCTCCTCTGCCAACTGCTTCAGCCGCTCTGCCTCTTCCACCTGCCGTCGAGATTGTGTCGCCTCCCGCTCAGCAAGCTCTCGAGCCTCCTCAGCTTCCTCAGCGGCTCGCCGAGCAGCCTCGGCCTCACCACGCAGCCGCTCTAGCATGCTCTGCTCCTGCTGCAGGGTCTGCTGCAGCTCCTGCTCTCGCTGCTGCACCACAAACGCATGTGCCTTCTCCTCCGCCTGTAGTCGCTTCTGGGCAGCCTCTTGGGCCAACTGCAGCTGCCGAGCGGATTCCTGCTCCGCTCGCTCCCGCAGGCGCCGGGCCTCTTCCACCTTGGCCTTGAGCCGCTCAACCTCTTCCAGCGCTGCCTTGCGCTGCCTCGCAGCCTCCTCCTCAGCTGCCAAGCTCTTCTGCACCCGCTCTTCGGCCTCTCGGCGCCGCTGCTCCTCCTCTGCTGCCAACTGTCGCTGCCGAGCAGCCTCCAGTTCTGCCTGCTCCTTGCTGCGCAGGGTGTCCTCGGCATTGCTGCGGATGCGCCCCAGCTCCAGCTCCAGCTCTGCCTTGCCGGCAGTAGCTTTCTCAAAGCTCACCTTCAGTGCGAGGATCTCCTCCTCCACCTGCCGCCGTTGCCTCAGCGTGTCCTCCACCAGCCCCTTCTGCCGCTCGAGCTCACTCTCCGATGCCTTCCGCAGCTGAGCGAGGCGCTCCTCGATGTCAGCCTTGTGCTGTGCTGCCTGCTCCTCCAGCTTCCGCCTCTGGAAGGCCTCATCCTCTGCTAGCCGCCGCAGCCGTTCATTCTCTGCCTCCTTCTCCTTGAGTACAATCTCTGCCTCGGTCTTAAGCCGCGTGGCCTCGCTGATGGCAGTCAGTTTCTCAGCAAGCACCCGCTCCGCCTCAGCACGCTGGCGCTGTGCATCCTCCTCAGCCAGCTGCCGCTGCCGCTTGGCCTCCTCAGCCAGAGCACGCAGGCGGGCAGCCTCCTCAGCCAGCTCACGGAAGCGGCTGGCTTCAGCTTCCAGCCTCTGCTTGGACTTCTCGCTGGTGGAGCGGGACTCTTCCTCAGCTCGAGCTTTGCTGGCCAGTAGCACCTCCATCTCCGCCCGCACCTTGGCCAGTTCTGCTTCTAGCTCCCGGCGCTTCTGTGTGGCTTCAGCTGCCTCACGCTGCAGCCGGGCCAGCTCCTCTTCCAGCAGCTGCCGCTGCTGTTCCCCCTGCTCAGTCTCAGCCCGTAGGCGAATCAGCTCCTGCTCTGCCGCCAGACGCTGCTGTGCAGTGCCCTCTGCCAGCTGCCGCTGTTTCTCTAGCTCCTGCTCGGCCAGTTCCCGCTGCCGCACGGCCTGCTCTTCTGCCTTACCACGCCGCCGGGCCTCGCGTTCCGCCTCCTCTTTCTGCTTCTCGGCCTCAGCCTGTGCCAAGCTCTTCTGCTGTGCCACCTCTTCTGCCTGCAGCCGTAGCCTCAGTGCCTCGTTGGCCTTCAGCCGCCAGCGCTCCAGCTCCCGCTCGGCCTCCTCACGAGCATGTTCAGCTTCTGCTTGCTGCTGTGCCCGCCGCTCTGCCTCCTCCCGCAGCTGGGTCACTGTCACATGCTCTTCCTGTAGGGTGCGCTCCAGCTGCGCAGTCTTCTCTGCAAAGGAGGCACGCTTGCTCTGCAGCTCTGCCTCTGCACTACGTTGAGCTGTCTCGAGGGCTACCTGCACTTGGCGTGCCCGCTCTGCCTCTGCCTGCCGCAGCCGCCTCTCTGCCTCCTCAGCCTGTAGTCGCAGCTCCTCCAGTGACTGCAGTGCCCTCTGCTTCTCTCGAGCTGCTTCAGCTTCGGCCTTCACTCTTAGGGCCAGCTCTGCCTCCGCTTGACGCTTACGCTGGCTCTCCTCCTGTACCTGCCTCCGCAAGCGCTCAGCCTCCTCCTGTGCCTGCCGCTTCTGTGCTTCTGCTTCCTCTGCCCGCGCACGCAGAGCCTGCAGCTCACCCTCAGCCCCACCACGCTGGCGTTCGGTCGTCTCCAGCTGAAGGCGTACTACGCGGATCTCCTCCTCAATGCGCAGCCTGTTTCGTTCAGCCGCCTCCACCTGGTGTGTCTTGGCCTGGATCTCCGCCTCCGAGCTCTGCCGCAGATGCTGCAGCTCTTCCTGGATACTACGTTTCTGCTGCTGCGCATCCACCGCTGCTTCTTCCCGCCGCGCCACCTCCTCCTGCATTCGCCGTTGCAGTTCCTGTGCCTCCAGCTCCGCCTGTACCTTGGCCTGGGCATGTGCCTCAGCCAGCTGCCGCTGCTTCTCCAGCGCAGCCTCCACCTCTGCCAGTCGCTCCCGCTCCTCTGCCCGCTGCTGCTCGGCCAGTCTCTGTGGCCATAGCAGAGAGAGGAAGAGAACCAGAGAGAGCGTGAGCGTGAGGCAGGTGCCAGGTGCTCACGTGACACGGTACCACCACAGTTCACTCGGACAGTGCGATGCAGGGGGACGAGGGAGGACAACGGTCCCAGCCCAGCCAAGGAGATGGCGTGCACCCGCCCAGGGCACTCAGGCATCGAGCGCAGCCAGACCCACTGTGCTCACCAGCCTGGGGAAGGAGGCCCAGGCGTCCTCCCCTCTTCCCGCAGACAGGCGACGGAGACAGACAGTGGGGGCAGAGAGAGAGAGAGAAAGAGCAAAGCAGGAGGCTCGCAGGGTATGCAAGCCATGCCCACCACAGTCTTGCCCAGCTCTGCCTGATACCAGCAGGTCTGGCTTCCACTATGCGTTCCCTCTAGGGTGCCACTTCCAAAGCTAAATGAGTGGGCCAGGGTGAGAGGGCCGGAGTGGGGAGAGAAGGGCAGACCTGAACCAGTTCAGAGGAGAGATTCTGGAGCCAGCAGACCTGAGCAGAGGAGGCAGGCCCAACAGTGGGGCCACTCAAGATGTGGGAAGGAACTACACAAGTGGACACCCAGACCACCCATGGTACCGTGGGGTACTGTCCCTCCCCCGCCCTCATGACTTAACACCCAGGACTCTTCCCAGAGCAACGGGCCAAGTGGAACCACAGAACTGCCAGAAGAACACGCATGAGAGCCAGTGGGATGCAGGCGAGAACACTTGCCGAGAGAGAAGAGAGGAGGTACCAGCCACCATGGAGAGAGCAGTGCAGCACCCAGCCAAAGTGAGGCCACAGGCCAAGGCGAGGGCAGCCTGGGTAGCTGTGCTGGGGAAGGATGCTGGGTGGCACCAGGCAAGAGTGCAAGGAACTGTGTAAGTGGTCTCTGACAGCTTCCATGGGCGGAGTTTGGGGCAGGGCAGGCAGCAGGAGGGCCTCCCACAACCCACCCTGTGTGGCTCCAACCGTACCTCCTCCTCCTCCATGCGCCGCAGCGTCTCAGTGATGAATTTAATGTACTGGCTCGTGAGAGTGGTCAGCTCACTGTACCGTGTGCGAAGGTCCACATACTGGGGAAAACAGGGGAAGTTAGTCAGCTGAGCTGAAACCCCGTGAGGCCCACCAGCCCCCAACCATGAAGACTCACTCTACTTTGTCCCTACCTCCTGGATTACACTCTCCGACCCAGACTGGACCTTAGGCTTCTTGGCTGGGGAGGCCACTGGCTCAAGCTGTGCCTTGTATGTGACCAGATGGAGCTCATAATCCTGCAAGGACACACTGGTCAGCTGTCAGCTCTGCCCTCTGGATGCCCAGGCTTGGCCTCCATGCTCACCTCACAAGCACTCAGGCCTGGCCCAGTCCCAGAGTCACCCCCAGAGTCCCAGCCCCACCAGCTTGGCAAGTATGTCTGGGGATGGGTTTTGATGCAGATGGCAAAGAAGCCTCACCTTAATGGCATTGATGTACTGCTTGGCAAACCTCTGGCACTCCTCGACCTTCTCACCATGGCGCTCAATTTCCTCCAGCAGAGCCTATGGGGAGGGTGATCAGTACTGACAGCTACAGGGAAACCCCTGCCATCACCTACCCCTACCCAGACCCACCTTTTCCTGCCGCAGCTGCTCCCGTACAGCCCGGCTATTGGCCATGGGCACAGCTTGGATCTGCTCCTGACGCCGCCTGGCATCCTGTAGCCAGGCACTCAGCGGGTCTGCACTCTCTCGGTAATAGCGCAGCTGGCGGCCCAGCTGCTCTAGCTCCCGCTGGCGCACATCAGTCTGAGCCAGCACAGCCTGCCAGCGCTCCAGCAGCTGGGTCACTCGCTCACGCCAGCGCTCCACCTCCACGTCCCGTTCCCCATGCCGCTGCTGCAACCGCTCGCCTACTTCCTGTGCCCCCCGAAGCTCATCTTTCAGAGCATCAAACACCGGCTGCTGGGCCTCTGCCTGGGCCCGAAGTTTCTGTTGGGCAGAGAGGAGGCCAGTGCTGTTTAGTCAGGGCTCCTAACTGAACTGTGGCCCTGGACCCCTGGTGAGGGACAAACCCCATCAAGTACCTTTAGTGAGGCCTTTGTGGCCTCCAGCTCTGGGAGAGTGGCAGGCACAGTCTGGACTTCTTTGAGCTGCTCCTCATGGGCCTTTAGCATCTCCTCAGCCCCCTGAGTACTGCGGATCACCAGGCTGATGGTCTTAAGCCTGAGGAAAAGCAGAGCTCAGGGCCAGGCACAGGCAGGCTCTAGTAGCAAGCCTTGGGGAGTGGCACCAGAGGACCCTGGGTGCCTCCTGCCAAGCCCAGATTTCTGTGGCTATAGGCTTGAGAGAGAGCAGACACCTAGGTAGTAAGAGGGCCTCTTAATGCAGGGAGACTTAGTCTACAGCATGAAGACCAGGAAAGAGGATGCTCTAACCAGAACAGCAGAATCTAAGGTCCTGGGGCAGATGGTGTCCCTCAAGAGTATAGTTTTCAGCCTTGTAGCTTAAGATAGGCAGAAGGGTCCTGGGGGAGGGGTGTAGCACTATGGCATTGACTGATAATTCTCATTGTGTTGTATTGGTGAATAAAAGGATCAATGTATTATTTGCAATAAAGGAAGAAATAAATGCTAGCCAGGTCAGACAAGGCAGGGATAGAGACAGACTTCTCACTATACTTCTAAAAATTAATCCGCAGGCCAGGTGTGGTGGCGCACACCTGTAATCCCAGCACTTGGGAGGCTGAGGCAGGAGGATCGGTGCACATTCGAGACCAGCCTGGGCTACAAAAGTGAGCTCAAGGCCAGCCTGAATTGCGTAGTGAGATCCTGCCTCAAAAAGACTAAATAAATAAATAAAAATTAATCCACAGGACTATACTAGCTTTCATGCTTCCACCTTAAGATACTCAAAATACAAACAAAAGATAGAAGCAAGGTTTGATCCCAGCACCACATGCCAAGCCAGCCCCACTGAGCCAGCCACCAAGACTGGGCACGGTGGCGCACACCCGTAATCCCCATGCTGAGGAGGCTAAAACACAAGGAAACCACTACAAGTGCGAGGTGTATGGTGAGACCCTGGACCAAGCACATCAAAAATAAAAATAGGTCTGTGGCTGAGCATGGAAGTGGGGCAGGAAGGAGGTAGAAAGGGCCAGTTGTAGGTAGAAACCCTGCATGTCAACAAGAGCTGTAGGGTGTAGGGCAGAGTCGGTGGGAGGCGAGCTGGGAGGCCATCAAGAGCCTCTTACCAACCCAGCCCTGTACTGCCTCATCCACTACCGCCACTTCTAACTGTTCTTCCCAAGTGTTCATCCCCTTCCTCCGCCAAAGAGACCCTTCTAAGGCCTCAGTGCCCTCCTTAGCAGAGCTTCTTCTCTTCTGAACATAGCAGACTGTGTTGCTGCGTTCTCGCAGTCCTCTGCACCTGACCTAGGCTACACCTTCATTCTGGCCTTCATTGCATCCCCTTCTGTCCAGGCTGGGCCACCTCCTGTCTTGCTCTCACAGCCTCATTCCAGCATCATGAGCCCCATGGACTCCATCTTCAAAGCGTATCAGGACCAGAAATCTGCTTGTTACCTCCACAGCCACCACTCTGGTCCAAGCCTAATCTCCTGGCCGGAGTACTCATCAGTCCCTAATTTGTCCCATGTCCCATTGTTCCTTTGCTCAGCATACTCCTGAAGTCACAGCCCTGGCCGCAACCTGCTCCAAGCCTGCCCTCTCCCCACGCAGGGCACTCACTTCTCCAAATAGATGGCAGAGAGGCTGCGGACCTGCTCCAGCTTGCCGAGGGTCAGTTCCAGCTCTGAGCGCAGCAGGGGGGCTGCAGATGATGGCTCGGGCAGGGCCAGGACCTTCTCAGCCTCAGTGGAAAGCCGGGCAACCCCCTTGCCCAGTCCCTCTACTTCAGCCTGTGCTTTCTGAAGAAAGAACAAGCAGGGGGACAGTGACCACCAGAGCCAACACATAGCACCCTGAATCCTGGGTTGGGAGTGCGGGGACAGGGGCAGTGCCTGCCTGCTGCTCGGCGATACGCTGGGCGCACTCCTTTGCAGGTTCCTTGTCCAATGGCAGCCGTAGCCGGTGCACAGTGCGTGTCTCACAGGCCTCTAGCTGCAGCCGAATGTCCTTGAGCTCTGAGATGCAGCGCTGGCAGCGAGACTCCTCCTGCTCACCTAGGGGAATATCCTTATCACTCAGCTGCCACTAGCTGTCAGCCTACCTGCCCATGGGTCCTGCCCAATGCATACCCTGCTCCAGGCTCTGTAGCAGCTGCTGGTAGTGGCGGCTGCAAGAACTGTACTCCCGCTCTGCCGCTAGCCGGTCCTCAGGCCCAAAGCCACCGGCATCCTGGCTGTCCCGCAGGAAGGCCTGATAGTGTAGCTCTAGGTTGCGCAGAGCTTGGCGCTGCTCCTCTGGCTTCAGTGTTCGGAACTAGAGGAACACACACAGCTGAGCACACGGTGAGCTGGTTGGAGCCCTCACCATCTGTTCCTCCCTCAGAGGGCCCGTGGGCAGCCAGGGGTGGGCATACCGTGACAAGGGACCAAGAGCGGATGAGCTGTATATCTCGGCTGAGGCTCTGCCACGCCAGAAGGCTCTTCATGTCCACGTGCAGCTGGTGCCACAGTGCAACCAGGGCCTGGTGCTGAGCTTCCAGCCTGAGAAGTCAAAGCCACCATCAGGGATGTCTGGGACCACTCCTACTGTCCAGCCCTCTAACACAGACCCCTGGCCACCTACCTGGTGATGGCCTCCTGGGCCTCTTGGTTGGGTGGAGGCACAAGGAAGCACACAGAAGGCACAGCAGCCTCACTGCCAGAGCTGCTGAGCACCTTCCAGTGTGATGGCTGTGCAGGGCCCACCAGCTGGCACCGGTCACCCTTATGCATGGTCACCTAGGACAGTCAGAGACAGTGACAATGTGACCATGCTCATACTCCCACCTGGCAACCTCCTTTTTAGGTCCACATAGCTCAGCTCTCACCTCCACCTGCTTGTAGTCACACACGGCCAGCAGTGGCACATGGCCTCTCACAGGGTAGGCTGGGTTGCGAGGCTTCAGCTGCACAATGGCCTTGGCCCTTTTGGCCAGACCAGAGAGGTGCCCCTTGTAGTCATTCAGCTGCTCCTTCTCATCCTGTAGGAAGAAACAGTTCAGGGCAGGCATAGTCAGCATCCAGATACAGGCATCAGACACCCTCGCATCCCCAGAACTGAGACAGCTGTCTATAGATCCTCCTCCAGCTGGGGTGGGGGTACCGGACGCAGAAGGCATGGCTGGGACAGGCCCCAGGGCTTGTTCCCCAACCAGATCCTACTGTACTTCTTTCTTCCCTAAACCTAAACTGAGTGTGCCACCCTAACCCACTCACTATATTATCTAAGAAAGAGATAACAGCCTAGCTATATTCTGGACCCTGCACTATAATCACTGTTGCTGGGCTGGCGAGATAGCTCAGCAGTCTAAAGCATCTGCTTAGGCAAGCTTAGGCAGGCACAGGGGACTGCAGTTTGATCGCTGAGACCATGTGCCACCAGCCCTATTCTCAGAGCAGGCTGAATGGCCTCCCTCCAAAAAAAAAGAAAAATGAGAAAAACTCATTCTTGCTTCCTCACCTGGCTGCAAAGGATTAGCTCTTCTTCCTGTCTAAACCCTGGCTTTTCCAAGGACTGTCTCAGGCTGTGGACCAGGGTCCTCCGGCAGCGTAGGGTGGGAGTACCCTATACCTCTTGTCCTCTTCAGACCTCAAAGCCAGCTCCTCCCTCCTTCACTCCCACCCAGAGCACTGGCCCTCCTGGGCACACCTCTATCCTACTCCATGGCCCTGCCCTCCACAGCCCTAAGGACTATGTCTGCTCCAGACACTGGGCCAGAAAGCCAGTGCCTACCAAGAGTCAAATATGTGGTACATCAGCTAATTCAGGCCTCCATTCATGTCGGCATCAGGGGTGAGGCTCACACAGCTTCTGCCAGCCACTTCTACCTCTCACTTCCCTTCAAGCCCCAGGCCCTCCAGTGTTCACTCCAGCCCTGCCTGTCCCTATACTCTTGCCCAAATCTGCCTTACCTGGGCATCTTGTAGAAGGTCCTCAAGTCGGGTAACCGTGATGGAGCGGTCACAGCTATACTTCCTACGCAGTGCCTCCTGCAGCTTCTGCAGCTGCTCCTCAGCCTCCCGCACATCTGAGAAGAACTGGGGTGGTGGGAAAGGTTATCGCGAGCTGTTCTTTTTAGGCCAGAGGGATGACACCCAGACCAAGGGGTGGCAAGTGGGGAGGATTCTGACCCCAACTCAGAGGGACAAAGTGCAAGAAGCACCTGGCATCGCCTGGATAGCAGTGTCAGGAGTCATGCATCACCCTGCAGTTGGGGGCTCCCACCAGATCTGTGGCTGAGCGCCAGCGAGGAGGAGGCTCCAGCTCTCACCTGAAAGTAGGCGGTGTTCTCCTTCAAGTGCGCCTCGATGCAGCAACACAGCTGCAGCATCCAGCTCCACTGCGTCTGCAAGGCAGCCTGGAAAGACTGCAGGACAGAGCATCCTCAGGCTCCTCTTACGCCCTCGGACCCAGGGAGGTTCCTGCAGCCCCTCCCCACATACCAGGGCCTGGCACGCCTACTCACACTCAGGCCAACCCATGGTGCATCCTCCCCTCACCTCCACCGTGGGCCGGGCAGGATGGTCCTCCCGAAGCAGCCGGTCTCCAGTGTTCTGTATCTCTTTGATTTTCTTCTCCTTCAGCTCCAGCTCACGCATCAGGGCCTGATACAGGAGCATAGCGTCTCAGGACAGGGTCGGGCTAAGCTGGGGTTTGTAGTCTCCCAGCAAATACAGCCTAAGTACTGTGCTGGTCTGCATATAGTGTGGAGCTGGACTTCACTGGCCACCCAAGTGGCTCTCAACAGTGGGGGACAATGAGGGCATGGGCTGGGTACAAAGGAAAGAGGTGGTAAGGGCGCTTGCAGGACAGTTCTGGGGGGCCAAGGTGCTTCACCGAATAGCTCTCCTTCTTGGCAGCCATGTTGGTGTTGCGGTCACTCCAGTCAAAGCCCACCTCTTCCTCCTCTTTTTCATTCAGCCACATTAGCTCCTTGGTGGCAGCTGCTACAAAGCCGTGAAGGCTCTCCAGGGCTCGGAGCCGGGCCTTGGAGGAATTCTTCAAGCAGAGAAGTATGTCAGCAGGTTGCAGCCAGCCACCTCCCCCAGCCTCCCATGGCCTCCCCCACTTACCAGCAGCTTGGCATACTGCAGATCCAAGCGACCCAGACAGTCTCGGTAGGCACCCCTGGTGGCAGGGGAGAGCTGGCCCTGGAGGACACAAAAGAGGTGAGGCCTGCAGAGCCTGGCACCTGGCCTACACCCACTGCCCATCCCAGGAGTGCTGCCCACCTCGTCATTTCGAGCCCGCTCGATCTTGGCCCGGAACTCCTCAACGGACTGATGCAGGCCTCGGTGGCTCCCCAATTGTGCCTCTACGCTGGGCAAGTCCACACCCCATTCAGCACTGTCCACCCGGCGCTGGTTCTCCTCCACCCAGGCCAACAGGTCCTGTAAGTATCGCAGGGTGGAATCCTCCACCTCAGGACGCCTCTGTGTACTCTGCAAGGTCACCTGGGTCACAGGGGCAGCCACACCCGCCTTCAGCCGGAGGTTGTACTCTGTGCGAATGGCCACCAGGCGCTCATGCAGACGGTATACCCTGGGAAGCAGAGGAATTGGGAAAGTCAGCTGGGCTCAAGTCTACCACCCTGGGCCAGGTAGAGAGGGCACATCAGGCCTTACCTGCGGTACATCTGCTCGCCCTGTGGGTGCCGTCCATCTTTGAGGGTTTGTACATCGTTGAATAGCAGCCGGATCATGTTATCAGCTTTGTCCAAGTCCCGTTCCACCTCCCCTGCCCGCTGTGGTGTCTTGCCTGAAGCCAGTAGCCGGACATCCTGTAAGATGTTGCCTGTGATCAAGGGCCTGGCTGGCCCTCCTCCTAGATCATACAGCCCCCAGCCACTTCCCCAGCCTGAGACTCACACCTTCGCTGGCCGGCTGCCTCAGGACCCTACCCCTTCCTTCCCCTCCTGCCAACTCCACACATCTTTCTGACACGTGAATAAGCCTTGACAAGCCTGCACAATCTAACTCTTGGGGTGAGGATCCAGTCAAAGCAATCCTAAGATGGAGGCCTTTTATGATTTCTCTAGGATCTTACCCCTATCATCCACCCTGTAATATATCATCTTGACAGAACCTTGCTCAGGCCCAACAGGCACTCAACTAGCAGCAGGGACAGGTGTTGGCCCCAGCAATAAACTGCTATGAAGGAGGGGCTGGCCTACAAGAGGGTAGGGTTTCCTGCCTGGTACCAGAAGCCATCCCTGTCCTGCGTAAGAGACCAAAGTTGGAAAAATATCCCAAGGGAGGAGCTGATCCTGGTTTCCTCACCCAATGCTCTGCCCAGCCCACAGAGCCAGGGAAGCCACCAGCCTGGCCACAGAGCCAGCACTCGGGCTCCTCCCACGTCCCTCAAAACCCAGTCCCACCCCTTGCTCCTCCCTTCTCCTCCCTTCCCTCCTCCCCTTGCCCCTCCCCCTCACCGACTGCAGCAGGGCGTCGGCCTGATTCAGCTGCTCTTCGCATAGCCCAGCTTCCATCTGCAGCTTGCTCACAATGCGCTGAAGACACTCCAGCCTGCAACCCAGAGCATCCCTGAAACCCGTGGTGGTCGAGGGGGGCTGCCACACCCAGTGCCAGTGAGCAGCTCTCCCCAGCTCCAACCTCTCCGCTTGCCTGGGGACCAATGTCCTGCTTGCCTTGGGCAAGCTCGGTTCCCTAGCCTTGGGGGGAATTTCCTCCCTAGGCAGTGACTCACCCTTGGGTGGCTTCCCTGCAACCACAGGGCCCCACCCACAACCCACTGCCAATTCCCCACACCACCCACCTCTCAAACTCGCTCCGGAGTTGCTTTTCCCGCTCCAGGATGGCCACGTGCAGCTTGCCCCATTCCTTCTCCACATCCAGGGGGTGGTAGCCGGGGGGCACCTTCAGTTGACCTGCTTGCACTGCACCCTGGGAGCAGGACAGAACTCAGCCCCAAGCTGTAGATGGTGGGCACGTGGGGCCCACGAGCACCCCCCATCCACCTAAACTGGAACAGCCCCGGTCCCAAAAATTCAAAAGGCAGGCACTGGGGGTGTGGGATGCCCAGCTCACTTCTGTAGGCAACACTTCATCTTCCTCCCCAAGGCACACCTCAACCGCCTCCCCTAAGAAACACCCCACTCAAACCCCTAAGGGACACTCCATTCACCTCCAGAGACTGGTAGATGCCCTTGGACCGGTTCTTGTCGGCCTCCTTGGCTGGAAGCTCTGTCTCCTTAAACTTCAGGAACTGGCACCACAGGATCTGTGTGGAGAGGAGTGTCAGGAGCCATGCCAGGGTAGGCAGAAGATCCTGGCCATGTGGGCAGGCCCACCTCTATCTCTTCAAAACTGGAGGGGAATTTTCGTTCCTCAAAGGCAGCGGTGTGGTGCCGGATCCACTGTAGCAGCAGCAGAACCAGCTCCCGGTACTCTTGCCAGCGGAGCTGCAGCTCCTGTGGACACACAAATGGTCAGGGACCAACGGGGCTGGGCCTGCCTCCCACTGCCCCTGGGTCACTACTCACATTGGCCCTCACCCCATCCTGTGCACCAGGCACACGGGGCATGGCGTCATAAAGGGACGAGACATAGGTGATGATGGATTTCTCATCAGGCTGTGGAACGTCGACATCTGCAGGGAAGGACAAGGTCAGAGAGGCCTGTGCAGCCTCAAAGGTGAAAGGAAGACAGGCCAGCGGCTTGTACCTTCAGGGTCCAGGAGCCGAGTCACACCCAGGTCCCGCTCTGCCACAGAGAAGGCCTGGTCCAGATTCTCTAGGTTGGTCTGACGATACACTTTGTTCATGTCAATGAGCATAGGTCTGTGGACAAATGGGCAGGTAAGGCAGGCTGGAGGGGGGCTAGAGGGGGGCAGTGAGGCCCACTGATAGGCTGGCCCAAGACAAACCCCCCACATAACCCGGTAAACATGGAGTCCTGCTTGTACTCTCTTCCATTCCTCTAATACCCCCAGCCCTGCCCACACGAGCAGATCTAAAAGGACTCTGTTGCCCCCATTCCTCAAGAGCCCAAGGGGCCTGTAATGGCCACTGGCTTATTGTACTGAGTAGAGAGTGCAGTCAGTCTGGGGTCCCCGCAGTCCACTCAGCAGCCAAGCCCTTCTGAGGTGTCCATGTGAGCAGAACCTATACCCTATCCCCAAAGGCCTTAAGAATCTGGAGGCTCTTCTGAAGATCCAGGAGCAAAAAGACAATACCCAGAAGAAGCTGGGCCCTGCTCCCTAGCAGCTTCCAGGGATGCTGGCTGGCTCTCATCCCCACAGATACCAAGTTCCTGTCAGCAGAGGACATCCCTCCTGCCACCCTCTCGGACCTAACTTGTTTGAAGACAGCCAGCTGGGGTGCCTCCAGCTCATAGTCCCCTCTGCCCCCAAGGCCACATACTTGTGTCGATGGATGATGGCATTGAAGAGGCGGCCATCACGCCAGCTGGAGGTGAAGTTGTCACAGCGCAGGCCCTGGTAGCCTTCTACCATGCGCTGTGACCACAGCAGCAGCTTCTCTTTGGCCGTCATGTCCTCTGACTGCCCACTCACCTGGATGTCTGAGATCTACCCCACACAGGGTAGGAAGCAGAAAGTTAGCCCTGGTCACCCATGTGCCCAGCTATCTACCCCCACCCGGTATCTACAATCACCTGAATGACGGTAGGCATGGTTCAGCACCCAGCACGGGGTCTCTAGGCCCCACTTGAGGTAGCTCCCATGTCAGGGAGCCACACTACCTCAGTGCCACAAACCCAGGCCACTCTAAAAAGCAGTTACCACAAAATAAGTCAGGACTTTCAATGCTCACTAATAACATGGGGTGGGAGATGAACCCAGCCTGGGCTTCCCTTAGTGCACCCTACACTAAGTGGCTAACACAGAGTAGCTGATGGGCAAACAGTATAAGAATGAGACTGTCACACGCCTGTAACCCCAGCACTCAGGAGGCTGAGGCAGGAGGATCGGTGCAAGTTCGAGACCAGCCTGGGCTACAAAAGTGAGCTCAAGGCCAGCCTCAACTATATAGCGAGACCCTGTCTCAAAAAGACAAAAAAAAAAAAGAATGAGACTGTCAAACCTGGCCTAGAACTCCTAGACCTAGAAAAGTCTGTTGCATTGAGGATTGGGAAGGTCAAGGGCCTGTCTTTGCAAGCAGGAGTGGGGGTGTTTCTAGGTGGTGGGTATAATGTGTGCCTGGTACTTCATCCATTTCAGGCCTGGGTCTGCTGTGAGCACACCCATTGGCATGTCCCTAGCTGTCTGTCTGAGGGCCTGCCAGCTATATGACTCAGCTGCCGTGCCAGCCTGGCTCTCCTGCTCAGATCTCAGATTTGTGGCTTCCTGTATGGCTAGCACAGGCAACAAGTGAGTCAGCCAGGCCAGCCCCTACATATCCAGAAGCTTCCCCAGGGTAGCCAGTAGAGAACAAATTCCTCTAAGGAGGCTCTGTGGGCCCTGCCCAACTGGGGCCAGAGGGTACAGGGTAGGTGATTCTTAGAAAGGCCTGGGACCTTGGGCCACAGAACCGACACAGGGATGGGGCTGGCAGAAAGGCTTCCAGGAACTACCACTCCAAGAGTGCCTCCTGCAGGCTCCACACAGCCAACAAGTGGGCCAGCCTGCCACCCTAAAGATCCCTGGGGGTAGCCACTATACCTGGAAGTGCAAGATGATGGTCCAGATCAGGCCAAGGGTCAGCTTGGGGTTGCCATCAGCAATATCATCATTCCTGATATTCACCAGCTTCACCTGTGAGCAAGAGATTATCAGTCACTGACGATAGGGCAGCAGCTCAAAGGAGGCACCTAGAGCTGGAGGAGCCTTACCTGGCGGTGACGGAGATAGTCCAAGGCAATCTGGACATTCTGCAGCTTGTGGAAGCGCATCCTCCCCTTCTCCCGGGGCTGAGACAAGGCATGGCATAGTCAGCGTCCACACAGCTACTGCTGAGCCCAGGCACCACCCTTCAGACCCCTCCCCCAAAAGCAGCTGCAGCAACTGAACCAAGGGTCTTCTCCCATTGGGCTGTAGCCCTTCCCACATTCTAGGTTCACCCATCACAGGTCGGACAGAGAGGCTACTGGCCTAGTGCACAGGCCCAGAACCAACAGGGCCTTGGGAAGCCAGTGACCCAAGTTATGGAAAAGACGGAAAGGGGTGGAGAGGAGACATGGCTAGGGAGCTGCAGGTAGAGGGTAGTGGCATGGGGGGCAGTAGAGGGTCCTCCTGCCTGGCAATGGTGGCCACTGCAGCTTCCAGCCCCAGCCCCAGGCAAAGCAGCAGGTAGGACCATATGCAGCTTGAGCTTGATGCACAACTATCCGCCCACCCCAGAGCCGGATGTGGGTTGGCCTGGACTAGCCACTAGCCCCAGGTGAGTTAGGCTCCACATCTCAGCGAGCCCACATGCTAGCACTCACCAGGCACAACCACTCACCAGGCGCAAGCTCCTGATTATGTCCCGCTCCCTCGGCTGCCCAACCAGACCAGGGCAAAGGGTAAAGGGCAGAGATCAAGATTCAGAATCCAAGCAGCAGAGAAACCAAAGCAGAGCAGAGCATGAGGTTATTGTGTTAAGGCTCCAATGCAGAGGGCAGCAAGGACCAGAGCAGCCTGTGGCAACAGAATCACAGCTACCCCCAGGCCAGGGCTTCCATGTGATATAGAAACCCTGGATCAGGAGAGGTACTGGAGGTAGGTGGGGCGCAACCAGGCTGCTTCCAGGGAGGAGGCAGGAAGAGCCAAGCTACACACAGAATGGTAATCAGGAAAGGGCCCAAGGAGGGAAGACAGGCAGGGGTGTGTGTGTGTGTGTGTGTGTGTGTGTGTGTGTGCACGCGAGCACGCATACACATACCAAGCTGTCCCCAGAGAGGACCTCCAGCAGGGAGATGAGGTTGTGGCCATCTCGGAGGTCTTCGTACAGGTCACTGATGTGCCTCTGGGCCTGTGAGGACAATAGGGCTAAGATGACCACAGGTTCTCCACAGCCACCTACGGCTGAGGAAAGGCAGAGTAAAGTGTAAGGCATAGCCCAGGAAGGAAAGAGGAAGGGGCACATAAGTGCACCTGTCCTACACAGGTACCTACCTCTGCCCTCCAGTGCTACGGCAGAGCCAGGAGATCAAAAGAGGAGCAAGAGGAGCAAGCGTGGGAGAAGACAGAAAATAACACGTTTCAGAGATGAAAGAGGAGCACAGTAGGCTGAGGACAAAGGGAGGGGGTGTCACCCCCACAGGCTACCACCAACCTTGATGAGGTGTTTGTTGACCCACTTCGTAAAAGTTTTCTTCTGGACACGGTCCCGCTCATCTGAAAGAGACAAGGTCAGTTTACCTGGGGCTTGGGGCTCCCAGGAGGCACCCAGAGGTGACCACCACGAAGACACAGACGCTTGACCTGACAACCCTACCTGAAAAGGACTAGAAACAGCCCCAGCTTTGGGGTCGTTCCAAGTTACAAAGACTAGCTGGAACCCCAGCTCCCAGTCTGGCTAACAAAGCAAACACCAAAGAACCCAGGGCCTAGCCAGCTCTAGCCCAGACAAGAGATTAGGCCCATACTCAGCCCCCACACTGTTTCCCAAGGAGATGGGAGGGTCCTGAGCCACAGCACCCAGAACCCACGGCGTGTAAGTCACACAAGTCAAGGCCTGCCCCACCCCACTTGCTTCCTCTCAGGCTGTGTAAAGGCACTGCAGGGCCAGGCCAGCCAAGTACTACACCGGGAGCTAACAGGGCAGTGGGTTCTCCCCAAGCCTCAGAGACCCCTGCTGCCCTGGCCCCATACTCCAGGCTCGGAGATCAGCCTACACTGGCCTCTCAGTTACAGTTTGTCCCCCACCCCACCCTAATGCCAAGGTTTCCTGCCACAGGAAGCAGCTAGCCGTTCCTGCCATACAGACCCATCCTGCCCAGTGGGGGTGCCTGCTACCTTTTTTCCCCTCCGAGGCCCTAAGCACCGCTAGGTAGAGGTTGTCCTCTGAGTTGGTTCTCTTGCCACCTAGGCCCTCAGGCTCACGAACTCGGAGTCGGTGCTGAGACATGGCGCTGTACCCGCCCCTTCGTCACTCTGTCTCTCCACCCTAGGGTGCTGTGCTCTGGGCACCCAAGTGGCACACCAGGTCCTGAAGGCTGGGGCTGCGCTGGAAGCTCTCTTAGCACAGGCTCAGCGCTAAGCTGCGGTAGTAGCTGCGGCCACTCCCAGTCGGCTACACTCCCCAGCAAGGCCGACCCACCCCTGAACCCCACCCCATTTTGCCCGGCCCCCCAGAGGGGAGTGTCCCAGCGGGAAGGAGGAAGGCAACCCCTCCCCCATGGTCACACCCTGGGCCCACCAGAAACAGGAAACCAGGGTTTCCTTTGCTGCCCTGCCCAAAGTGGGACTCAGAGGTTCAGAGGGGGACCTGGCACTGGCACCAGGACAACGGAACACACACCATCCTCAAGGCCACCCGGAGCTCTTCAACACTCATGAAGGGGAGAGAGGATTACCCCACCACCACCACACAGAAGAATGCCAGTGTCAGGGGCCAGCACTGAGGCCACACCTGTTTTAACACTCCAGCTATCCCTTCAGCCCGCCCACCTCCTTCCCTGACCAACTTGTAGAACATTTGGGTAGGAGGAAGGGACCAGTTATGCTAAGCCACATTTTAGAACTGCACTAAGAGGTGGCCAGGGCCTGTCCCTCAGGCCCTGGGCTCCTGGGGCCCCTACTTCAGGGCCCCCTTGGCTTCCTAGAATACCCTAGGGGTTGGGCTAGGTTTGCCCAACCCCAGTCCAGCCAGGCAGAGAGCACACCTCAGGCAAAAGCTGCACATAGCTGTGCAATGACTCATCTGAGCAGGACCGCACAGCTTGAGCTGCAGGGTACCTCCCCAAGAAGTGCTGAGGATGAGGGGAGCACCCGAGGGGGGCACAGTGAGTCAGAGCTGGGGAACAGACCTTAGCACTGTGACTCACTAGAAAAGGAAGTGGAAACCTGGGGCCGGCTGGGTAGGGGCCAGTTTGCAGCTAGGTGGGGTTCAAAGTAGCAGTTGTTTAGGTTATTAGAGTATCGGGACAAAGGGCTCGAGAGTGCTGGGGAACGGACTTTACTCAGGGCCTCTGGCTCCCTCAGGTCAGTGAAGGAGCCACCTACTGGGACTGCACAGTCAGCCTGACCACAGGAAAAATGTACCACCCTACCACAAGAATTTTCCAGGACATGCTTCTGGCTTGATTTGATCCAGCTGTGAGCTGCTGAACACCCTCCCCACTTTTCCACAGTGCCTCCAGGCCCTTCTGTTCCAGGATAAACTCTACCCTAACCCTGCTCCCACTAGCCAGGAGAGGGCACCAAAACTCCACAGGGAGGGGAGTGCTTGAGCAAGCAGAGGGGGTTAAGGGTCCACCCCAGGCTGAAGCAGTTTCAAGGACACTGTCAAGTTTCTTCTCATCACCCACATCTGGGGATACCCATCGGCTCCAACAGGACACTCCTGCTGTGCCCACAGTCTGGCCCAGCAGCCTGAGATCCTACTGAATCAACTGTTCACCCTCCAGAGGTGTGCAAAATCCCAAATCTGACCCCACACTGATCAGTACCCAGGAGTAGCTGTACGTGAACACATTTGCCCGTGAGTATCACACACTCCCTGGCCCAGGCTGGGGATTGTGCAAACACTGCCTGCCTCCCCAGAGGAGTGGGCCAGCTGCCTTCCCACATCAGGAAGCCCACGCTGCTGAGAAGGTGCAGAACACAAGAATAGGAGTGTACTGTCATTCTACCAAGGGGCACAGACTCCTGCAAGTGGGCCAGGCAGTGGACAAAAGGGACTCAGAAAGCACACAGAACTTGGGGAACCTAAGAGCAATACCCAGGCTCCAGCTCAGCTTCTTCTCCAGGCCCTTCTCTGTCATTAACAAACTTCCAGGAATGATGCACCAGATACAGGATGCTAGGACTCTGGACACTAGGACTCCTGCCCACAAGCTACTACTGCACCACAAATCCCAGAAGCCACTGGGCCTCTGGGTGCCTCCTTCCTCCTTCCTCGGAGCATCTCCCAGCCATTCAGACCTCAAATTCCCTCATAGTCTCTTCCAGTCTAGCCCACCCTGGCAGCTGGGTGTGTATACCATTCCCCTCACCAGCCTACTCAGACTTAGACCAACAGGCAACTCTTCCCAGCCTGACAAGGCCCCTATCTAGCCCCAACGCGGCCATGCCCTCTTCAAACGCTGTGGCATATTTCCAAAGGTCTCCCATCTCTCTGACCCACCCCAGGACACCCTCCTACACACCTGTCTGATCCCCTGCCCTGTGCAAGACAGCTAACCTACGCAGCAAACCAGACCCAGAGGAAGAAGCTGCAGTCCTCTAGGAGTATCGCTGCCCGCTTCTACAGATGAAGGAACAGGCTAGCCAATAACATGCAGAGAAGGAACCCCCTAAGACTGGTAAGGATGGATGGGGGCGACAGCACAGAGGCGCGCCTGCCTGGCAAGCCAAGGTTCTGGATACGATCCCCGGTACGCGGGGAGAGGGGTAGAGACTGGGAAGGAGCTTGACCAGCTCAGCCGGCCAAGAGTCCAGAGACCTAAAGCCCTGCCCTCTGTCCCTCCCCCTCCCCCCTTCGCGTCCTGGCTGCCAGCTTCTGGCGCCGGGGAAAACGGATAGCCTTCCGCCCCGCCTACCTCCCATCCCCCTCTTCCAGAGACAACCCCCTAGGTTTTCCTTCCCAGGTGTTTCCGGAGTTGCAGAGGCTGCACCTGAGCCAGGCTCCACCCCTAACCCAGCCTCTGCAGATGAACGCCCAAGGCCCCTCTGGCCCAGGCACCCACCGACGCAGCACAGCTGTTCGAAGAGGAAGCCTCGCCTCGCGCGCTCGCAGCCAGCGTCTAGCCAGCACGGCCGCTGCAGCACGGTCTCCTTCTGCGAGGAAAAGGCGCTACCCGCAGCCATGAATCCGTCTCAGATTCTCGCTTCAGCCCACGCTGGAGTATGGTTCGGCTCTCCAGTACTCCCCCGCCCGTCAGCTCCGAGACCCAAGAACCTGCCCCCGCAGACGCCCCGCTCCGCCCCTGGCCGGGAAGCCGCGCCCCAGCCGGTGGAGTCGGTGGCTGGAGTTGGTAGTGTACCCCGCCCACGCCCAGCGGTCTAGGCTGGGAACTCCTAAGGGACTCAGGTTTATTGGCGCTCAGAAAACTCGCCTAGACTGACGTCCTGAGCGAGGAAGGTGTTCACAACCAGATGCGTAGTAGGTTCGGGGGATCCTAGCAAGATGTGCGAAGGGCATGGATTGAGTCATTCAAGGAAAAAAAATGGTGCCTAAACCACGTCTGGCACTCCAGGGCAGTAAGCTAACCAAGAGGGGAAGCCCCCCTCCCCACGTGGTACAGACGACGAAAGTGCGCCAGGGAGGAGGACACGGCTTCTGGTTACTAACTAAAAAGCTAGAGAAGTCCTCGGCCTGAGCATTACGTTAATTTCCCTGCCCGCGGCTGAGTCACCGGCTCCGAGGGACTCCCCGACCGCGCCTGGATGCCCCATCCTTGGTCACTTTCAGTGTAGGAGGGCCGGCCCTAGAAGGTGAGACCGATTAAGCCCGCTAGGGGGCAGGCCCATCACACCTCTGCGTGGAGAATCCTGGCCAGAGACTTACCGCGTTAGGATAGTCCCTCTGCCCGGAAACCCTAGCGCAGAACTGCCCAACCCCAGGGGCATTCAATCTCCATTCACTTCAGCTCCGCCCTATCCTGTGCTGGGCCTAGCTGCCTCGGGAGTACAGCCCAAGAACTGGTGACTTTGAGCATGGGAGGGCAGGGCACCGCCTGGCTGCCCGCCCTCTGGCTGGTCCTGGGTACTGCCGGAGGACACTCAGGCACCTGCCTCACGTCCAAGCTCAACTCCATGCTGTGGGTGGAGCGGCCTGGGCGGGCCCGCCTCCAGGCCAGGTGAGCCTGTTCACCTGCTGCTGCAGTTCCTGTGTTCACTGCCTGGGTTTTGACTGCTGGAGGAAGCAGGCATTCCCAAACCGCAAGCCCACAGCTGAAACCTCAACCCCAGCCTTTCCATCCATCTCCCCCTGCCCAGCTCTAGGCCCATGATGGCTACAAAGCCCCACTACCACCACCACCCTGTAAGCAGGCAGTCTTCAATGAAGGTCACGGGGCAGGGGTGCCGATACACCCTCATAAAAATACCTAGGCGTGTGCAGCTCAGGGACAGGAAGAGGAGGGCACGGGGCGGATGAGGGGCGGACCCTCCGCCCCGCCCCGCCCCGCCCCTAGTCCTCTGGCAGAGACCCTGACAGATGAGTCCCGTGACTGAAGAAGCAAGGGTGCTTACCTTGCTTATCCTGCACCCGTTGATGCCCCCTGCGCCAGTGCCACACGGCAGCTAGGGTGACGATGTGGCCTACAACCACTAGAGAGGGAAAGAGGCTTCCCGAAGGCTCCATGACTGCAGCCAGGAGCAAGCAGAGTCTGCCTCTGTGGGCTCAGGGGCTGGCGTGGAGGGCAAGCAAGTCGGGGTGCCCCAGGGACTGGGACACCCTGCCTTCAGCGACTGCCCTAGGGCACTATCCACACTATCTGTCAGCAGCGGCAAGAGCAACGTCCTGTCTGCTGCACCAATTCCTCCTGCCCAGCCTCCCCCGCCCTCCTCCCTCCCACACTCCACACAGCCGGCTCAGCTGTCCCTGCGCAGAGCCGGCTACGCTCAAGGTTAGCTGGAGCCTTAACCCCTGCCTACCCACAGCCACACCCGCCAGGAGGAGGGGCCGGCAGCAGCTCAGACAGGGCTGCAGCCCCCCAGCACAGCCTGGGTAGCCTTCACTCTAATCTTCACCTAGTTGCTAGCCCCCACAAGGAGGGTCCAAGGCCCCACTTTATCTCCAGGGGTGGCCTCTGAGAACAGCTGCCAGGTGGACAGAAGCCAGTGCCGCAGTCCTAACTGACCCAACCATACTCAAAAACATGCGGACTCCTCACAAACCCCAAGCCCGTGTGGGCCCCAGACACTGTCTGAAGAGAGGCCAGGAGAGTGTGAGAAGTGAAGTCGATTATGTCAGGCGAGGACGGAGCCTCTCCCCTCAGCCCCAGGTGCTGTAGGCCCAGTCCCACTGAGCTCTTAGAATACTTTCTAAGGTTGCCCCACCTACCGGGCACGATCTTCATTGGGGACAGCGACAGGAGCCCACAGGGCAGACCGGGACCGGGCGAGGGGTATGGGGAGGGTCACAGGCCCCTCAGAGGCAGTAAGCCTGGCGGCGGCAGCACCAAGGTGGGAGGAGGGCAGGCTGTGTGTGCGGCTGTCAGCAGCAGTTTGTGGGGGAGGGGATGGTGGGCAGGGGGCCCAGGAGATATAAATATCCGCAGAGGGCAAGCAAGGCCCGTCACTTGTCCAGACTTAGAACATGACGTGTGGAGTCAGGGCACCCCGGCCTGGGCTCACTGCAGTCCCATCTGGTTGGGCGTCACCACTGACACACACACACACACCCCTACTCCAACCCCAGAGATGCTGTAATAAGGAGTTACCCAGCATTGGAATCTACCTTGGAAAGATTCAGGGGGTTCACACTGATGTCCTCCTGAAAGACAGTGTGGTCCATGCCCTACCAACCTTTTGAGGTGCTCTTGGAAGCTGACACATGGCTGGGGGGTGGGGGGCCATGCCCTTCTCTCTGGGCAAGTCATTCAACACAACACCTGGCCATAGGTGGACAGGGCAGCCTCCTCAAGGTCACCCAAGTTGGGGCCCAGTCCACATGTGTGTGCCTGCCCCATGGCAATGGGGTGTCACTTCCACACCAAGACACCACTACCACCACCAATGTGTGAAAGGTAGAGACTGAAGGTCCCATCTGCAACCAGATCCACACCACACTTGCTGTATCTGGCAGTAGTCCAATCTCACTAAACTGAGGGAAACAGGATGTGTGTGTACACATGTGTCCATGAGGGGACACAAAGTCCTGTCCCTCTCCTCCCAAGAGTCTGGACACAGGGCCTGATCCCTCAGGCTCTGGTAGACAGACCCCATTTTATAGCACTTCCTGTCAAGCACATTGTATTAATTAAATCCTGTACCATGAATGCAACCTGCAAATGAGGAAATAGGCACAG